>JASDQU010307035.1:28706-59913 GCA_032191745.1 Picea mariana | reverse complement strand
GCATCCAGATAGACAAGTACCTCTTTTTAATTTAACGAGCTCGAGGAGGGTAACACATGCTTGATATAACTCACCTTCAGTAATTTCCTCTTCCTTTGTTTAACGAACTAGAAGAAGTAAGGGTTCGATCCCATATGGACCTGTTGATGTTTGTTTAATGAGTCCAAAGATAGAAAACTCGAAGGTTTTCCATGATTATAGAGTCTGGAAAAACACTTAAAAGAGAACTCTCTCAGTTCCTTTTTCGTAAAGTAGTCCGATGAGACCGAAAAAGAGCTAAACTATCGCTCAACAGATGTTTTCTTCAAATAATTTAACGAGTATGAAGAGAACAAGGTCGCTCGACAATCTTTTCATGTTTAGAGAGTCTGAAAAGAACTTAAAGATGACTCCAATGTTGTCCTTTTTCATAATTTTAGTCTCGCGAGGCTGAAAAAGAGATAAATTATCACTCGAAAGACGCCCTTTCAAACCTTTTAACGAGTGGGAAAGGAAGCAATATCACTCGACAATCTTTTCATGTTTAGAGAGTCTAAAAAGAGCTTAAAGACGACTCCAGGGGGTTCCTTTTTCATGTATCCATAGAGATCTGAAAAAAAGATAAAAGTTTACCTGTATGCATTCTCATGTATTTACAAGAACGAGAAAGAACAAAGACTAAGCTCAGTATGCCCCCAGCTTGACAGCTAGTGGCTTAACTCCAGAATGATCATCAAAGGCTGTAGACATGTCCTCCAAGCTTCAATTCATTCATCGACTTCGAGGTTGTCACCAATTTCTCTACTAGATGAGAAAAAGGAGAAGGGTGGATGAAAAGAAGGTTCAAGAGAGGTGACTATTTCATTTTTTAATGAGATTAACATAGGAAAAGAACTACGCTCAAGGTTCTGGGTTTGATCCTTAGATTGTTGTTTCATTTTTTAACGATCTTTCCATAGAGAAGAAAACAATGATCGTGGCCTTTGTTTCATTTTTAAACGATCTTGCCATAGAGAAGAGAAACTATGCTCATGGCTTCTTCTTGATCATGGCTTCCAAGAGGATAATTCTCTGGAAGGACACCATGTCAAAGGACAAAACTCAGTCATGGCTTCCAAGAGATCTTCGTTGGATGGAAGATAATCACTTTGGAAGGAACACATGTCGAGGGCCTCGATAGGGGTAAGGAGATCAGGCTCCAATAGCCCTACCAAAGAAATCACCATGTCAACTACCAGATCCAAATCATCGGAAGTCGAAGGCATTGGAGACGATAGAAAATCGACATCAGGAGGGGAGATAGACTATATATCTGCCCGAATTTCTTTACGAGGGGGAAGAAAAGAGGACCGATGATGGTTATCATCCCAAGGTAGCTCGTCAATGCTCAACATTTCCATGATAGATTCATCCGAGGGAAAAATTGGGGAAATGTAATCGATCGTAGATGGCAAGGAACTCAATCGTGATTGCATCGAGGAAATGTTAGGCACCAATAGATGTTTGTCATCTGACGAGGGAGAAGCGGATTGGATAGAAACGTATGATATTTTAGCTAGACTAAGTGGAACAGTGTCACCTAGTGCATCAAATTCCAATGGACGAGGGACAATCCAAGGGTCAGATGATTCCAAAGATTGATAAGCCACGGTCGAAATCATATCGATGGTGGCAATATGATGTGTAGTCGGTGGAAGTGGTGTAGGGAAGGTACCCATGAGGCTAGAATATTTTAGTAAGCCAACACCAATGCTTTCATACGTGATCTTATGGTCTCCCAAGAAAGGAATATTGTTGGTAGTAGGAGCGCGAGCATTGGTCATGCAGAAATCCAACTGATCAACAGTGACAATTTTTCCCTGATGAGGAAATTGGACACATCAAAAAACCGACAAGGCAACAACAGTCATAGCATAAAACCAACTTCTTCCAAGTAACAAGTTGTAATAGAGGGGAGCATTGACCACCTCAACATCAATAGTAATAGTTTTTCCACCCAATTGGATGGGCAGGGACTGTAAAAGCCCATGGGGATGAAAACCTTGCCCATCAAAGGCATGTAACATCATTGGGGATTTGCTAAGGGCAGGGGATTTTAAATCTTTCCAACATGCCAAAGACATGACACAAGTCAAGGCTCCCTCATCTAGAATAGTTCGGTGTATTTGTTGATTGTGAAGAACAACATCAGCTTGGAAAGCAAGTTGGTGGGAGAGTCGAGAAGCATAATTGTCTAGGTTAAACATGATATGGTTGGACAACTCAGGATCAACAGTGCCAATAGCGGCCAAGAGCGTTCTACATTGACTGGGGCAGTGTTGTAGAACTTCTAACGCAGACATAGCACATGGTGCTTGGGCCAATTATTCAACAATGTTGTAGTTCTGGGTGGCACATGAACTAGGATTAAAGGTAGCTTTATGTATAGCTCTCTTAGGAGGGTGTAAGATAGAGTTGAATGCAGGTTTCTCAATCTAAAGTGGTCCAGATGAAGGATTAATCGATGGAAGACTAATGGAGGACAACGATGGATCCGGTAAATTACCGGTACCGTTAATGTCTTTTCCTTTGTCAGGGTTACTTGGTGTGTCGTATGTCTTAGAGTGAGTGGTCAAATTAATCCCATTAAACATATAAATATGTGCACTCGACGAGGCCTCATCATTAGGATGGCTAGAACTGCCCCCAGGAGAGGGAGTTTGAGAAACCATGGATTGTTGTCGTGGAAAAGGCTGAGTAAGCAAAGCGGGTTGTGACTTTCCTTGGAAAATTTTGGCCACTTCATTGCAAAGTGGACAGTCTTGAGTGTAGTGATCGTCACCACAAATGATACATAGGAATTTCAGTTTCCGTTGTGTTTTCTTTTCGATAGCAGGTGTTTGAGCTTGATTTTTTGGTTGTTCATTGTTATTTTTGATTTATTCTTTGTCTTCTTCTTACCTCTGGATTGTTGTGAAGGGGCAGATTGAACTGCATTCACCTTAGAGATATGAGTTTGGGGGGAGGTAGAGGAGAGTGTGAGCGATTGGGAAGTAGATTGAGTTTTGAAAGAACTGATAACACCATCTGCATGAGATGAGAATGACGGTTTAGATGGATTGGTATTAGCTTGAGCAGCATTCGGAAGAAAATCATACAAAGTACTAGATTGTGAATAAAAAAAATCTAAGTACTGAGCCTGATAAATGGCTTGTTTCTCTGTGACTGTGCCACCCATAGCGACATCGCGAGCGATCGGGGGTAAAAGTGATTTAGTAAACCATTCCACCAATAATATGTCAGGAATGATTGCCTTGATCATCCTTCGTCTTTGCCTCCACTCATGAATATGGTGAGAGATATGCACATAGTTAGTTTGACGAAGGGAGGTCAAGAGTTCAGTACCCATCTCATAGCGAATAGGTAGTTGAAAGTGTGCAAGGAAAGACATGGCAAGGGAATTGAAATTATGGAAAGAAGCACGTGGTAGTTCAATATACCACTTTGTTGCTGAGCCTGTAAGTGTGCACTGGAAAAGACGCAAACATACAGAATCATCCATGAGGGAGTTTGATGAACACCACAAATGGAAATTCATCACATGGTTGTTTGGATCTTCGCTACATTTTCTGTCAAATTTTGGAATATCAGAAGGAGGTTTAGCTGGAATGACTGACCAAACTGGTGAATGAAAAATAAGATCATTAGTTAACTGAGACAAGTCTGGGAGATCCAGAGTCGCAAGGAAAGGTAGATTTTGGTTAATTTTCCGATGATACTGGTGAGGCATAGGAACACCAGCAAGACCATAAACTCGGTTAGGTGGATAGTTGTAACCAGTAGGTCCTCCTACATACAGTTGTTGCTGGCCAGGATAATCAGGATTCAATGATGGATGTGAAACATTTGCATAACCCGGTGGGTTCTGAGCATCATAGGCCGGGTGATTTTCTTGCCCATGAGGAGGATAAACATTTTTACCTTGAGATGGTGGTTGCCCGCCAACTGGTTGTGTTTGTCCAGGATCATGTGGAGCATGTGGAGCTGTAGAGTAAAAGATTGTAGAAATGGGGGTAGGGATTGAAGTGCTTTGGAGATGAGTAGAGGGGATGATTTCAGCAGTAGGATGGACTTGTGTTGATGTAACAATAGGGTTAATGAACTGATTAACTGGGTGACTCATGGTTTGACCAGACGGTCTTGTTTCACCAGGACGGTCATGAGGATAAAAGGGTTGTCGAAAGGATTCAAAATGTTCATAGAGATCGCGTCCCAATGAAGTCCTCCATACAGAATGAGTAGGTGTGGGATTGGTATCTACTGCGGTGCTAGGATGAACATAAGTCCTATACTCATCACCAAAGATTGGTTCTGTGGATCCCATATATGTTTTGGTAAAGGTTCTCTCCGGTAATTGTGGGACCTCTTAGTCTATGATGTTCCCAAGGGAGTTTAAATGAAGCAAAAGTGGTTCGAGAGGGGTTACTAACATACATGTAGTGGGATTTTGAACCATAACCAAAGTGCCTTTTGAGTTATCTAATGGAGGAGCAATAACACTTCCAGCGTCGGATTGATTTTCTACCTCTCTACAGTAGTTGTCTTCTGGAGGGTTAGGAGGTAAGGGTTGATAGCCTTCCGGAGGCAGCCCTTGCATCCTACGTGATTGGAGAAGACCTTTATCATCTATAGGCTCAATTATGGAGAATAAAAAAACACACTGAAAATCTAGGGCCAACTAACAAAAAGAAAAAGCATACGCTAATAAAATCTAGAAATCAACCAAGCAGACAAAACTTCTCTCGATGATCGTACTAGTTGGTGATGAAATCCAATGTCGCATGATCAAGTCAAGAAGGGGCTAGGATTTGGTGGAATATTTACAATGGTGACCTGCTTAACGAACTTTCACCTTGGTGCAAGTTTCCACGCAGTAATTGTGGATTTACCCTCCAAGGAGCCTGGGTGAGTTTGAACAATGTCTATTCCAGGTACAGTGAGACTTTCCTTCACCGTCACCTTATGTAAGTACCTAAAGATTATGGCAACTAAAGACACCAATTCACAGTGAGTCCCTGGGCGGGTACAGTCGACAGTCCGATCCAAAACATATGGGTAGGATAACAAGTCTGAAATCAACCCGAGAGGCTCCCATGCATAATCATGGGTATACCTTCAAGCGACCCCCAATATACAATCCGACCACTACAAACAGTTGAACCACAGAGGGATAATATTCGTAATTCACCTGAATGTGACCTTGTGCGTAACCCCTGTGTGAGAGGGGGATCCCAAAAAATCGATACGACAATTGGATTTGACTCTCCCTAGCTCAGGATGCTAATGTTTGTTTTGAAAACTTTGCAGAGTTGTACTCACAGCCTAATCCAAAGTGCTAACCCTAGTCTACTATTGGTGGAAGATCCTAAAAACAAAAAATGTTCTAGATAATTTTTAATTAGCGTTCGCTTTACAACTGTTCTTTACTCAAAGGGTGTATGAAAGTGAAACTGATGGAATGATGACTCAATTCCCAAAAATATGTATAAAAGATGATAAGAAATCATTTATTTTCAATGAATGCCTATTTAAGGGAGGGAGAAAGAGTCGTTTTCACTATCAAACACTAATAAGGAATGTCCTCAATCAATTTGTTCTCAATCAAACCCAATGTAATGCTAAAACATTTCATAAATGCCTTCTAATATGCAAACCAATCACTAATATGTATCTTTGTTGTTTGTATGCAAATGATGATTAATTCAATGAAAAAATTCTCCTACCAACTACCCTTTCAGATCAAACAGATTCAGACGAGCATAAGCAGATTTCGCACAAACAACACACCCTCTTTCTATGATTGAAACAAGAAGAAAAAAAGAAAACAAAGAAAATCAAAAAAATCTCAAAAAAAAGAAAGATTCTAAGAAAAAATGACCTCAAAGAACCAAATGAGATGATTTACAGATTTCTGATGCCCTTCACTAGAGTTCCCACTCAGTCGGATAAGAGAGAAGAAAGCAGTGGATTGATTCCAAGTTATCAATAGTAGAAAAAACTCAAAATAAGGAAGAAGGTCACAAAATATGAACAACAAAGTTCTTATTTCTCAGAAAGAAGAGTGTCAAAGGTCAATAGGAAGAAGCATTGAAGAACAAAGAAGCTGAGCAAGGGAAAAAGCAGAGACTGGACTACAGAAAAGACAATTCTGGAAATTTTTTTGTAGAGAAAAGGTTGGCGCTTTGGTGTAAGAGGCACCATAGTGTTATAACATTCTGTTTAAGACCAAGGGGGAGTTCCAGTGCTATGCTAACATAGGAAAGGGAGCGCCAGGCTTCCAGAGCTCTGAAAATTGTCAAAAAAAACCAAAAAATCAATCAAACTTTGTCAATCAAGATGAATGTGATGGAATAAGGATTCAATCAACATATGAAATCAAACATACAGGGTGAACAAGGTCTAAAAATAACAAAGGGTAAGACAAGGTCTATGAGGAAAACCAAAACTGAAAGTTTTGATTCGATCCCCGGTATGGTCGCCAATTTCTGTTGAAGGAAAATCTCCCTGCGGACAGGTAGATTTCCTCTTGAGAGATAGACTCTTAACTCTTAAGACAAAAGGTGCTTAACATGGACAATGACTTCCTTTTATATCTAGATAAACTAATGTGTGAGGAGGAAGGAGAAAAAAAGTACCTTTTTACCGGTGTTTGTCCCTGCATAGTCTGAGTTGAGCTCCAATCTTAAACTCCTCGATAATCCCTATAGACAAACAAAGATACAACCAGCTTCCTACTCTACTGAGATTAGCTCGAAATAGATCTATCTATTAGAGACAAATTCATGTGAGATCAAACACAGACTTGAAAGAAACATGCCAAGCATATTATATTAATGAGAACAATAATGAAGAAAACTTACAGCCATAGATGTGAGTGCAGTAGCTTCATCAAGTTCCCCTTGTCCAAACCCTTGCTTAAACAGTCCACACGTAGAATGTTGATGTTCCAATACCACTCATGAGATCATAAGTTTGGTATAATTCTCAATCTCCATTCCCCCTCCTCCATGGAAATCCCTCATTATATAATATTTGGAGACTTAACCACCATGGACAGAATCTCTCATTAGATCCACTAAGAAAGGGATATCTAAGATATTTAGGGAGAAAAATATCTCTTAAGGATTTTGGGGAGGAAATATCTCTCAAGGATTTTAAGGAGGAAATATTTCAACCATCCATGAGATCCTCCACCTTCCCTAAAAAATAGGAAACCAAATGTGAGGTGGATTCTCACACTTAATTACTTTCTTTTTCATGAATATTAATAATAATTCACGTGCACTTGATTCTCACACTTAATCCATTTCTTTTCCATGAATATTAATAATAATTCATGTGTACTTGGTATTTTTTGCCTTCATGTAATATATCCCTCCTCCACATTGACTAGGGATTGTGACATAGGTTATTCGATGGTGTCAAGGTGTATGCGTCACTTATATGACACTTTACGACACTTAGGGTGAGGTACCTAGGTGTGCAAATTTCATGTGTAACACCAACTCCCCTCATATGTATCACTTTCCATAAGTTATTCCCAAAGTCCCGTCTCATTATTTCCCTTAAACCAATTTTCCCCCTGTTGCATAACTATTATTTCTAGTTGTTTTTCAATCATCTATTTATATTGGTCTTCAAAACCAAAAAATTTTGAGTTCTAAGTCTGTTGAGAACATATTTCCCTATGGAGTCACCCATTTTTTGACGCCAAAAAAAAGCAACATGGATCCCTGCCTGCAAATGGGTTGCAATGCCTTATTATTTATATATAATTAATAATATACTAGATAGGTGGGACCCCGTTATGTGAATAATGATGAAGGACGCTCTTATTTGATTGCACTCATGGTTACTTCGCAAAGATGATTCTCCAATTTAAAAATTTTGAAACTGCCTCCATGTGAGATAAATGAATGATGGCATATTGGTGATTCAATTTATTTTTTAAAGGGAAAAGAAAAATGGTGTCTTAATGAACATATTTGTTTATCCTTKCTACATATACATTTTGATTTGTTAAYTCAAACTCCAAGCATGGGATATATATGGTTATGGCATATCGCACTTATGATATTCTTGTGTTATCATGGACATTGATTAAGTTTTATAAGGTGGTAATTTTCCCCTAGCGAGGAATGTGGGACATTAGATGTATTTGGTGTTAAGTGTTAAACTATGCACATGATTTATTAGAAGGTGGAAAATGCGATTTCTTTTGTTTTGATGTCACACATAGTGGAATATGCACTAGTGCGCTTGTACTTTCATGTGGTTGATGGATTTAATGTAAGAAACAAAGTGTAATTACTGCACATCTCTCTAACCCTACCTCGAGGTCGCCACCCTCCCTTAGTTCGCATTTGGGTTGGCTGTTTTGGTTGGTGTTTCCTCTAGTTGGTTCAAATTTCAATGAATGTATGTTGTTTTCAACTGTGAAATTGAATATTAAATGGAGTTACTCCCTATTGGAATTTAAGTGTCCGAGTTGATTCATAGTCAAAATTTCCTTCATGTTTGAATGACATTGCATCCATAATTTGTGATGCTCTGTTGCTATGCCTATTAACAAATAATTATGAAAAATGTTGTTCAAGTTTCACTCGTCTCTGGTCATTAAAATTTGAGGGTTTATTTTCTCTGTGATATAAAAAAATGGTTGTGTGCTTAATGCCATTACCCAATCTTGAAATATTTGTAGCTCCTTCAAACTACTTGTCAATTTTTTATATATGTATGGGGATATTTTCCTTATGACCGCCATGAGAGGTTTGTAGAGGGATCTGTGGGAAGTATGTTGTGATAATAGATGCTTAAAACATTTTTTTTTACAAAACCCTTGAAAGGTTCTTCCTTGCACTCGCCCAGACCTCAGTTATGTTATTGATGAATGGAAATTTCAAACTTTGAGCTTGATGTATGTTATCAGTGGTTAGTCCAACATTGGGAGGTTCACTATTTGTGTCCCATTTGTCATATATCCATGGTTTTTTGTCGATTTTTAAGTGTATTATGTTAAAATAATAACACTAGGTTCACATGGGTTTTTAACTCAGTTTGTTTACACAACAAATATTGAAATATGTGACACTAGCCACATATGTTGAAGAGTTGTTGGCTTATACTATGTTCCATCACACACTTGATGTGGTCTGGTTTTATTTGTGTTGAATGTATCTATTGATAATCTATTATAAAAAAAGAACTCTGCGAATAAAGGAAATAAAAGTGTATAGTGGGAAGATTTGTTATTTGCATTAAATATTGGTTCATTGATTGATTATCCTTGGGGGGTTTTGGTCGATTTTGAAAACTGTATAATGTTAAAATAAAAGAACACCATATGCACATGGGTTTCGAACCCAGTCTGTTTACAAATCAATTATTTAATTTTGTGATACCAACATTTTATATTCAAGATTTGTTGGCTTATGTTGTGTTCTCAACCCCCATTGCGCACTTGATGTAGTTGGTTTTAATGGTTGGAATGAATCTGTTAACAGTCTTTCCTAAAACCTCTTTTGATTAAAATAAAGGGAAGTGGGAATTTGTGCAGTTGATAGTCCTAGAACTTACCTGGGGTTTTATATTGGATGATATGAAAATCGCTGTGTATTGGATTTAAATTATTAAACAAAGAAGTGTTTTGGCAATTATGTTATTGATGGTGATGGCATTATTTTTATATCATTGCATATAATAGAATAATAATCGTTTTTTCCTTTCATATTACCAGTTTTTGCTCATTATACCTCCCTATCCCTCCCAAATACATTTATAACATTCCTTATTCTATAATTATGAAATTTAAAATCTTTTTAGAAAGTAGCTGATGACTGGTGTTTGAAGGTTGGATATGGATAAATTATCTATTACTCCTACATTTCTCGAACAATACTTGTTGGTAATTTCCCATCCATGCTACCACTTTTCACACATTATATTCCCCCTCATCTTCCCAATATCCCTACCACTCCTTGTTCAAATGGAAAATTGATTGATTGGGTTTCTAAGAGTTGATGGATGGATTGCATGTGCTTATGTGTGAATAATAGAGCCAACCTTTTGATTTTATTTAGGTAGATTTTTATGCATGAATTTTTAAGATTTTTTCATAACATGTTTGAATATTTCTTCAGGATGAGCTTTTTTAGTAGAGGCAGTAATGACAGAGGTAATAATAGAGGCAGAGGAAATTGGTAGAGGGGCCATAGAAGGCCACGGTTTTCAATACATTTTGATGTCGATCCAAAGGAATTAAATCATTTCTTTCAAGATGGATTTTTAACCTGGCTGGCCATGAGATTCTCCATCCCCAACCTAAGAGGCCTCCCTTTCAACCACATCAAAACATTTTTAGTATTCATGTTCCACCTCATGTGTCTATGCAAACAGAACCGCCTGTTAATGATGGTTGGAAAGAGATTTTCCAATAGCTTGTTGCTCATTACCATGGTTTTCCTACTGCTTCTTTTCTATTACCCCCTCCTCCACCTCCAAAGAATCCAATTTCCCAAGTTTATCATGTTGTCTCACCCGTGCAGTCTTATCATGCTTGTAAGAGGTTAAAAACTGATGTTCCCAAGCTTGTGAAAGATAAAGGAAAATAAGTGGCCACTCCTTCCAAGTCATCTAAAGAGTCCTATGAATCTGTGTCCTTTCGTCTTCATCTCAAAGATGATTTTTCTCACGTTATCAATGCAGTCTAGCCTCAAGGTTCCAATCAGCCTAAGGCTGCCACAAAAAGATCAAAAGAGGACAATAGTGAGAAGAGGCCAAATGCCTCTCACAGTAAATATGGTTTGTAATGATGATTTATGTTATTTTATATTGAGGACATTATTTTTACTTTGACAATGTTTTGGACAACAGGCATATATTTAAGAAGTTTTTTTGGACATCATGGATATAATACTTTTTTAGATATGGTGATATTATATTTTGCCGATATTTAAAATATTTGATCATAATTATGAGAACGAGTTACAAGGAGAATATTTGAATCAAATGATTGAGTTTTATATTTCATGTCTGATGATTATTAAAAGAAATAATTGGGAGTCACAAGGGGTCCCAGCTATTTAGTTATTATTTAATTAAGATGCTCATTTATATATACTATTATTATTTGTCTCAACTAATTAGTTAAGCTAATTAGGCTTAACTAAAAAAAGGTATTTGAACTATCATAACCTATTGAGAAGGAATAAAATCTCAATGAAAGGAAGAGAAAAGAGGAGAGAGAGAATAGAAGGAGAACTATAGCCATAAGGTTTTCTCTATACTAGTGAGATACTTACAATTTTCATTCATTTTTAGTTTACTAGAAGGCTTAAACCTCTTGATGATAGCAAGGTATTATTGAAGGAAGCAGGATTCAAAAACTAAATCACATATTTATGTAGCTTGTTTTAAAGGTGCATGATTTATCTTTGGCAGTCTGTGTATTTGTGTTTGTTTATGAATTAAATTTTATGACTGATAAAGAATGTCTTGCAGAGTTAAGTGATACCATTTTGTGGCAACATGATCTAGATATTTAGCTTCATTTTTCTTTTTGTTTTCAAAGTCTTTTTGTATGGTGCCCATCGAAGTCTTCTAAATCTGACTTTGGTCCCTACCCTTGCAAGGGTTTGTAAAGAGAACTCAGTTTTGTATCTCAGAATGAAATAAATAGAAAAATCATATTAGTGTTTCAATATCACATATGTGTTTTAATGATCTGGTTCAATCTTTTTCTTTTATCCTCGTGTACACACTGATGTAATTTTTGTATGCATTCATGTAACTTTTGTTTAGATTTATTTATTTTTCACATTTACATATAATATATAAAATATATAAAAACCAACATTGATCCCTTGTACTTAATACCTATGGATTAAGTGATTTTTTTAAGGCTATAAACCTCGGGTGACATTCCCAACTATCTTGCCTTATCTCGACAAGATCTAAAAATGATTGATTAAGGTTTTCCATACCTTTTCCTCAACAACTGCCATCATTCAACCTAACCCTAATTTGATATCATCCGTCAATTTATTCTTAGCATATTGGGACAACCTATTTTTACAACATACCACTCAATACTCAGTAGCCATCATATATTTGTCTCAAATCAATTATTGTCATTGATCCTTTCTCTACCCATCAAAACACACAATGCAACCATAATTCAAAATAGTTGTCCAATCTGTACCTTAGATTTATCTTGACCATTGATCCAGGTATTTATTGATTCACTGTGGATCTCAGGCATATCTTTTCTTTGTTTCAAAATTCTTCAACCTCCAAACTACACCCTCAATTTCCATTGCACTCATTTTGCACCTATACTTAGAATATTTTCAATCCTTTCTTTGTGGGTCTAAGACAATTTTATCCAAATGTTTGTGGCCTCCAGAATGCACCTTAACATTCCTTCATGTTATACTACATGTCATCGGATCTCTCATACTCTAGGCCATATGATCTATGACAAGTGGTGACCTCATCAACTGTCATATCTCTCACCCTCTGGGTCATTCAATCTATGACAAGTGGAAACCTCCTAGGCCACAATATCTCTCACCCTCTGGGTTGTCTGATCGATTCCTTATACTTAGTAATTTTTTGAACTCCTACCATGGGTATCTTATACTTGGTCTATTTTTTAACTCCTATCATGGGTCCATGACACATCTCCATTCTTCTCTTGTCAACTCCGTTCATCTGACTCATTCTTGATACTCAGTCATTTTTCACATCTCTCTGTGCTCCATGACATCTTCGTTCTTCTCTTATTCATGACATCATCTATCTGATCTATCCACTCTTGAAAATTATCTTTTTTTGGAGACATTTCTATCCAATAGATTCTTGGAACTTAGACATTTCTTTGAAATCTTACCATGAGTGTTGGAATACTGAGAGGGGGCGGGTGAATCAGTATGAGAACTTTTAACCATAATATATATTCTTCAAATTTATCAGTAGTGTTCAAAAATTTATCATTAACTTTTAGTATATCATCATAAACATAAATCAACAGTGCATACTCAACAATCACATAGACACAGTGCACGATAATTTATGTGAAAACCCAAATGGGAAAAACCATAGATTGATTTTCTTATATATCAAAGAATAAATTCATTGGAAGCACCAAATTCCCAATTCTCAAGATGCAACTGGAAGGAGGCTATGAACCCCTATTTACATGCTCCAACATTAAATAAGCTACAACTCCCTGAATTCTATGGATCCAACCAAAAGGAGGCTACATCCCCGTGATTCGCAGGCTCCAACTTGAAGGAATCTCTAACTCCCTGAGTTCTCTAGCACCAAAAAGAAGGAGGATACAACTCCCTTTCCTTGCCCCATCTTACCACCCTGAAATACATGCATAGACCAAGTTGTCACTACCACAATCACTACCATTGTCACATCAACATGTAACCTGTCAACCTGTCAATGTCACTGTATCATCAACCTATAACGTGAAAACCTGTCACTGTATCCAACTTGTCATTGTATCCAACCTATCACTGTCACTGTGTCATCAAMCTATAACTGATCATCAACATATGTTATACCCAAACCTRTACCATACCATGCATCAACTATGTACCAAMAAATGTAGTATAACATGCAACAATCATGTACCATAAGATATTCCAARTGTATATACCATAACATCAATAATGAGTATCTAATCATGTATCCAATCATGTACCATRTACTAGAGMATYAATCATATATAGAWCATGTACYATATACCATAKMATTAATCATGTATACWTGTACAATATMATCAATGAAGTGCCTCATGTGCCTCATGCATATGMCACCATATACCAAGTGTATAYGTCAACCATATACCAAAWTATTATAGATATGTCATATACCAAACAATATGTAAGAGTATGCCTCAMTCAAACATGTAGCCAAGATGTACCTCAATCAAGTGCCAATACCTSAACAATATACCAAGTATGTCTCAAGTATGTACCATAGCCAAACCCAACAAGTAACTCTCAAATCATACACATAAACAAACTTGTAGTCATGTAGCTAATTTGATATAGGATTTTACAAACCTACAACCTTTCATTAGTATTCAACAACCTGTCATTGGCATACTCCCAAAACTATTTTATCCTCATGGGAATAAGAATTATTATCATGCAAGGCCTTGCGTGTTGGGCACTAGGAAGCCGATGGGGGTGCCTCATGGGAAACTAGTTTTCTGACCCACAAGGGTCAACCAAATTAGGGTTCCTCATAAATTCCTGCTCTCCTCTACAACCCCGAAACTCCTGCACTTCTCACTCTTTCTCTACCTCAGATTTCACCATTACAAACTTTACAAAATATCACTTTCTCACTTAGATATATTATATAGAATGTATGAGTGAATGTACTTGTGAAATAAATATATGGGTATATATATACTTTTTATAGGTAACCTCTTTCCTTATTTTTAGGGATTCTTGAATTTCTTGTTATAACCACTTTACCCTTTCATTAATTGACTTGTAACCAACTAGGGGTTTCTTAACCATTATTTTGGGCTTCTAACTTCACAAAGTCATAATTCCTCAACCATGAGGAACCACATCGTTTACCACCTATCATCGAAAATTTCATGATGAGGAATATCCATCCATGAGTTAGTTACCTGCATTTACACTATCCTTCATGAAAATTTTCCTTGATCAACTACGGGTTTGATAACCATACGTTTGGGGATACCATACTTCTTCAAGGGTTGAAATCAATGACAACCAATCTTTCAACAATATCCCCCTTTGGCATTGATGTCAACACTAAAGGCATGGTAACACTCACGCTCTTACTCATGCTCCCCCTATGATCATCGCTCCCCTTTGACCATTTCTCCCCTTTTCTCCATGCATATTTTCTTTCTCTTTGTTTCCATGCCTTTGTTCTCTCTCCCCCCCTTTGACATCAATGGAAAAGGGTAATTCTCCTTTGGGATTAATCCCCTTGTCTGCAAACCTCTACTTTATTTTCACGGTTCTTCCTCATGTAAGTATTTGATGTGTATGAAAAACATTCAACAGATTCATTAATTAGATTCTTCATGTCTTATGCTTCTCTTCCCATGTCTTGTTGTGCCTGATGCCATTTGGATCACTGTGGGGAAGAAAATACTCCAAGTTTCTATCAAAGATACTCAAAGGTCTCCCTCAGAAGAGGTTTTGTGAAGATATATGCAATCTACTCTTTTGTCCCAATGTACTCTACCTTGATGTTCTTATCTGTAATTTGTTCCCGTAGAAAGTGAAACTTGATCAGAATGTGCTTTGTCTTGGAATGCATCACTATATTCTTAGAGATACTGATAGCATCAGTGTTATCACAAAGTATCAAAATACGATCGTCATATTCCACCTGTATAACTTGCAAGGTTTGCTTCATCCAAAGAACCTGAGTGCAACATGTTGATGCAACAATATACTATGCTTCTTCCATGGAAAAATATATTGATGATTGTTTCTTTCTCAACCATGATACTATATAATCACCTAAGTAGAATGTTTCTCCACTTGTACTTCTTCTATCATCAATTCTACCCACCCAATCTACATCTGTGTAGGTGACCAAAGATAGATCATTACCTTTTTTCTACCATAATCCAAAATCTTTTGTTTCCTTGAGATATATGTATATTCTCTTTACTGCCATAACATGAGTTTCTTTTGGTGTTGCTCAAAAAATTGAAACCTATACAACTTCTTGTATCACATTCAGTCTTGATGTTGTCACATATATTAAGATTCCAATCATCTATCTATAGAATCTACTATCTACATCCCTAGATTCATCATCCTTCCTAAACTTGCAATTGGTCTGCATAGGAGTAATTACATGTTTACAGTCTTCCATTCCAAAATTCTTTAGCATTTCTATGATGTACTTGGTTTGGGAAATGAAAATACCTTTATCATGCTGACATATCTATAATTCCAAAAATAAATTCAACTCACCGAGCAAAGACATTTCGAACACATTCTACATGTCTTTGGAAAATTTCTAACTCATCCTGTCATCATCGCTCCCAAAGATAATATCATCTACATAAACTTCAATTATCAATATATTTTCGCGATCCACTTTTATGTAGAGAATGTTATCTACATTTCCCTCCCTGAATCCTTGTTGTTGTAGATACATGCCCAATCTTGAATACCATGCTCTAGGGGCTTGCTCGAGTCCATACAATGCTTTATTCAATCTGAAAACATAATCTTCCTTTTCTGATGGTATAAACCCTTCAGGTTGTTCGATCTAGAATTATTCTTCTAATTCCCCATTTAGAAAGGTTGATTTTACATCCATATGATACACCTTGATTCTTTTTGAACATGCATAGGCTAAGATCAATCTGATTTCTTCCATCTTGGCAACTGGGGAAAAGGTCTCTTCAAAATATATACCTTCAATATGAGTGTATCCTTTGTATACTAACCTTGCTTTGTTTCTGGTTACCTCTCCATCCTCGTTCAATTTGTTTCGGAAAACCCACTTTGTACCAACATGTTCTTGTTCTTCGATCTTGGAACCATTTCTCGTGTGTCATTCTTCTCAATTTGATCCAATTGTTCATCCATAGCCTTGATCCAGTGTTCATCTTTTCTTTCCTCTTCAAAACTACTTGGTTCAACTGAAAATAACATAGTTAGATTCCTTTGTTTTGGTGAAAGTATTCTTCTTCAGGTTTCAACTCATGTATCTTTATTCCCAATAATTTGTTTTGGTGGATGATTTTTCTACACTCTTCGACTAGGCGTATTTGGAGGTATCTTCTTCTCATCTTCCTCTTGCTATGCTTCTAGCTACTCTTCTTCTTCTTCTTATGTTGCTGCTTCTGCTACTTGTTTTTTCTTTTAGACCTTCTTCAACATCTTTCTCTTCTGAATCTTTGCTTCTTTCTTTGGTCTTTCTTTTACCTTTTTTGTCAATTGTTACATTGATTCTTTCCACTATTCTGTTGAGTCTTGGACTAAATCATTTATATGATTTTCTTTTTCTTTCCAATCCTACCATCTTCTCTTTTGATATAGAATTTGCTTCCAAATGCTCTGAAATGCTTCACATTTGTCGATCTTACTTTCCATAACTCATAGGGAGTCTTATCATTGTTACTTCTGAGTATTCCTATGCTCAGGATATGAACTATTGTATGTATTTCTTATTCCCAAAAAATGTCACTCAACTTGGAATCTTTCAACATGATTCTAGCCATTTCTCGTACTGTTTTGTTCTTCCTTTCGACAACTCCATTTTTTTGAGATGTACTGGTTGTTGAAAATTGTCTTTTTATTCCATGTTCGCCAAAAAATCCATAAATTACTTTGATGTAAATTCTCCTCCATTGTCTGGTCTCAACCACTTGATTTCAAATCCATCTCGGTTTCAACTTTCAACCATATCTTTGGATATCTTGAAGTGTTCAAATGCCTTTAACTTCTCTGTGATAAAGAAAACTACATTCATTCTTGTGTAGTCATCAACCAATAGCATAAAGTATTGTTTTCCATTTAATCCCTTCATTCTTGTCAGTCCACATAGGTCAGTGTCTACAGTATCCAATGGTTTTGTTGTGGATTACTCTTTTGATTTGAACTTGGTCCTATTTTATTTTCCTTGTAGACAATGTTCACATAGAGTATTCACTACTTCCTTTCTGTTGATTTTGACAAGATTATCAAAGTTCATGTGACCCATTATTTTGTGCTAGAGATAAATTTCTTATAGTTGTAGCCACCAACTTTCCTAATATTTCTTTCCTTCTCTCACATTTTTCTGAGCCAAACACAATCTTGTTTCCTTGATCACACATTTAACTTAGACTTAATAGATTGTTCTTCATATCTTCGACCAGTAGAACATTTTGTGCCTTGGCATCTTTGCTTCCAAGCTTGATTGTGCCTCTACCAACAATTTTGGCTAATTTTGCATTGCCAAATGAAACCAATCCATATTATTTCTTCTTTAGGGTCAAAAACTTGTGCTTGTCACTTGTCATATTCTTTGAAAAATTGTTGTCAAAATACCACCCACTTTTCTTGTGTTGTGCTTGTAGAGAAAGTGATCATTCTTCAGTGTTGAATTGATCCTACTTCATTATCCATATCCTTTTTGGTTACTATTTATGATTGCTGATATTCTTATTTAGTACCCTTGGAGGAAAGTCAGTCTACAATATTTGGCCATGTGTCCAAAATTGTTTCACTTGTAGCACTCTACTTCATTACTTAGTGAACCAAAACTATTGTGATTTATGTTTTGTGCTTCATGTGATTTTCTGAGATAACTGTTGTTTGAATGACATTCATAGTTTATTCTATTGTTGGCATAGTCTCTACATTTTGTAGCTTTGTGTCCAAAATTGTTACAACTATAACATAAACCAAGAAAAATAGTTTGATACCTGGATGTAGGGGATATTTTGAATGGAATTTATCTTCTGAAGCCTTCTTCTTCTTGAGATGTTGTTGATTGTGTTAGCACTCTGTAAACATGTCCGGATGAATAGAAAAATGACAGAGGTAACTGTTTCAACCTACTTTAGAGATAAAAAATAGTCGGTTCAACTCGAAGAGGCCTCTCTCATGTCACTTGATATATCTATGGAAATTGGTGGCTAGATTTGGTTTGTTTTGGGGAATTTTATAAAGTTGTTGGCTAAAAAGGGGAGGAACACACAGGGCTATGGAGTCAAAATTTCTGAAAATGAATGAAAATAATGGTCAGCAAGTAGAACTCTCCAGAGGATAAAGGCTAAATGAGGCAATGAATCTGAGTTGTAAATTTAAATTTGTAGAGTGTAAGAGGAAAGGGGGAAAACAAGTAACTGCATCATAGCATTAATTAAATGAATTCTGAATTAGTTAGGAAGAAATACACACAGTTTAAATTGCTTCAGTCGAGAGCATCACAAGACGAATTCTGGGCCTTTATCTCTCCAATTTAAATAGAAGAAAATGCATGCAGAATAAAAGATCACAAGAAATACAAACAATGAAGGAAGACAAAACTCATATCATAGCCATTAGAATCTTTTCATAAACAATTCAAAAATGATTCTACATATGTGTTCAATTCAGTCCTAGAAAAATTACAATAGAGTCTAGAACCACCAGAATTGTGCCCTTGCACTTCTACCTCCCTAATACACTCAGAACCTCTAACACTTATACAGTTTGAGTTCCTTCAGTATACAACCGGTTACAATAACTGAAATAAAACGTTTCAACTTCTACAATGATTACAAATGATAGTTTTTAGAAAAATGTTTCATGATCCCTGCAGATTCCTCTGACACTCCAGCTCCTTCCTCTACCATGTTCTCTTTGAAATGTAACTGATACTCTTTCAAATATAATTGCATTTATCGATATTCTCATTAAATATTTGGGAATAATATATTTGAAATAAAAATAATTCCCAAATATTTTTCTATCCTGTATAATGAAATTTCCATAATTTAATTCATGGCCGTGGTTTTTAAAACCAAGTCTTGTTTGATCAATTCACCATTTCATTGTAAAAAACATTTACTGTTACTATTTCCCCATAAAAAACATTTATTGTGTAATGTTTTTCCAATTTACCTTTTCATTGTGTAAAAACATTTACTCTGTGTTTTTTCCAGTTGGTAAAATACCTTCTATCTTCTTATTTTACTCCTGTAAATATTTGGATAAAGAATTATCCAAGTTTTTGTTCACGTGCATCTTCCCATTTAAATCCTTTACATGGAAATAAGCATTATTGTCTTAAACGTGAATGTTACCTTTGTAAAACAATTTCACCGTGAGGAAGAATTTCTTTTATTGGAAATCCCATAATCATTATTGAAATGTACTCCTGGAAAAATGCCGCACATAAAACATATGATAAATGCTTGCATTTATTATATCGGGCTTTGGCTGGATTGGTTTTAATCCAAACTTCTTTTCCTCCGATGTGCTTCACGTAAAAACACGTGTCCACGAAAGAATCCACAGTAGTATTTCCCGGTCCACCTTCACAAAATTAACCTCCTCGCTACTTAAATCCATGATATGCATGTGCACCCTCCATCCAACCTTTGAATTTTCCACATTAAAAATTGAGATTCGTGCCCATGATTTGAAGTGATTCCATAAATTAAATATTGGATTAAATATTTATATTAATAATAAAAAACCCCCTTTTTCTATTTTCAAAGGACTTTGGGCATATGAGGCTTCATACGTGACTTTGTGGATAGGATAAGGGTGCTTAATAAAAGACATATTTTTTATTTTCAACGGGAATATGAAAATAAGGGTAAAAATGAATGAAGTGATGGAACTAAGGGATTTAGATAAGAATTAAGGCTAGGTATAAGCTTGGGATATTTTCCAACTTTTGACTCGTGGAGTACATGACTGTTTTGGATGATTGCATTGGGTGAAGGATTTAGGTGATGGGAGCTTGACGGAGCTTGTGAAAAGGTTATAAAATCTGAGTGGAAAAATAACACAAGGACAAGATGCTTTGGAAAAATAAAATACAAATCAGCAGGTGATAACACCATCAACTTCCGATATTGGGGGTTTGGAAAAAATGGTTTTGAGTAGATAGATTTTTTCGCCAATGTACCTCTGGTGTCGCCACGCATCCACGAATGAAACCATAATGGTTTCCCCGGCCCGCCTTCGAATAATTATTTTTTGCACTGCTTCATTCTCCGACATGTGCCTTAGCCGTTGATCCGGGCTTCTTCAAGATCGACGGTCCACCGAGTTATACCTTTTGTGCCTCTACTATATTTTTCTATATGCCGCTGGATATAGCCCGACCCCCCAGACTATCATACTTCCACAGTGATATAGCATTTCACTAAATTTTTGAAATTTGGATCCTAATATGAAAATTGTTATGGTGATAACATTGGCTCCAATTGGGGATTCTATCCTCCCTGCGAGGTAGCAAAGAAATCGTAAACCCGGTGCCTGATCCATTGGGTTTCTCCCAAAACATGTGTTTGTACCCTGCTCCATCATGTCACCAATGTCTGTTGAAAACCAAACTATACATACTACTGGAAATCCAAACTGAAAAATGCTTGACCAACAAGATTATTCACACACTCCTATCTACTCTAAAACTGCTGAAATGAATACTCAATCAAGTGATGCTAAAGTGCCAATGCAACCAATCAAGCAATTGGCTTCCCGATTTTTCTCCATTCACATCTTTCTTAAGAAAGTAGACAAATGTAAAATATGGCAGCTGAAAGCAAAAAATTGAATCCAAAATATGAGCTTATGAATGAAATAAACTCCTCCTTCAATGATGATTGTAATAGGATGGCCACAGGATCTTGAAAAATCATTTTTTCTTGATGAGCAAAAACAAAAAGAAAAGCCTCTTTCATAAGTGTTTGTTGCTCTTGCTCCATTTCTTCTGATTTGAGATCATTTTCAAATGAAATGGCAGCAATAGGTTTTTCTACTCTTCCATGCATATCAACAAAAACATTCATACATTTTTGAACACCTTCAAATATGACAACCATATTATGTGCATCCTCTTGTTCATCAAACAATTCTGATTTGGTTTCATTAAACTTCTGGAAATTTGCTTGAGGACTGTCATTTTGACTTTCAAATGAATTAATAGAAATAAGTTCATGCTCATAATCTTCTTGCAAATGTGAAAATCTAACAGCATGCACTATTTCATAGTTTATATTTCCCATGGATGCATTTTCAAAACCATGATTTTCAAATGAATCAAATAAAACCAATGCCTCTTCATTATCTTTCTGTATTTCTGATTGAAAAATGGCATATGTTGTTTTGTTGTTTTTCTGAAGCTCTATGTCATTTGTTTGTTCATTGTTGGAAGTTTCCAAAGATGTAGTTTTAGAATCCTCATCCATGTTTAGGCCACTTATAATTTGAACAACCATATCATTCATAGGGGGAGAAAGACAACTTTGAAACACTTTGTCTTGCTGAAAATCTTGTTGAATATCTTCATCAAGTTCAGGGGAAGGAAAATGACTTTCAACAACAATTTCTTGATCAACTTCACCTTCAACCAAAGGAGGGGATACTATTTGTTGTTGGGCTGAATATTCATAAAGGGCATCTATGATTTCATCATTCATACACTCTTCATTTCCAAAAACATTTTCAAGGTACTTAATGTAATGTTCACAAAATTCACAACAATCTTCAAGCACCAAGGATGAAGAATTAGATTCTCCATAATGCTTAAAGAATGCTATATGGAAATCTTTAAGAGAGTATAAGTTGCATGGTTTTAAACCTTCATACCATAATCTTTCTCTCCCCTATAAAGTATCCATAAACATTTTCATCAAACAATCCTCATGAAATTCAACCCCCAACTTACATATGTGCATGCGAAATCTAATCAAGTGCAAGGCAACATAATTTCCTTTCCCATCTTTGAATTTAGGTAAATATTTTTGCCAATTTATGTGAGGAATATGATTTGGAAAGCCATGAATATGAGATCGATTCATTGGAGCATACCTTGCAGATATTGAACTCATCTTCGGACAGTGGAGTCACCAATGATGTTTTGGAAGCTGGATTCTGCATTGAGAGTGGAGTTGTCAATGAAAGTTCAAATTTCTAGATTCTTCTACCAGTGGAATCACCTTCCACTGGTTTGCCCAATTCGCCATTTCTTGTTTTCCCAATTCACCGTTTCATTGTAAAAAACATTTACTGTCACTATTTCCCTGTAAAAAACATTTACTGTGTAATGTTTTTCCAATTTACCGTTTCACTATGTAAAAAAATTTACTCTGTGTTTTTTCCAGTTGGTAAAATACCTTCTATCTTCTTCTTTTACTCCTGTAAATATTTGGATAAATAATTATCCAAGTCTTTGTTTAAGAGCATCTTCCCATTTAAATCCTTTACATGGAAATAAGCATTAATGTATTAAACATGAATTTTACCTCTGTAAAAACAATTTCACCATGAGGAAGAACTTATTTTATTGGAAATCCCATAATCATTATTGAAATGTACTCTGGAAAAATGCCGCACATAAACATATGATAAATGTTTGCATTTATTATATCGGGCTTTGGCTAGAGTGGTTTTAATCCAAACTTCTTTTCCTCTGATGTGCTTCACGTAAAAATACATGTCCACGAAAGAATCCACGGTAGTATTTCCCAGTCCACCTTCACAAAATTAACCTCCTCGCTACTTAAATCCCTGATATGCATGTGCTCCCTCCATCCAACCTTTGACTTTTCCACATTATAAATTGAGATTCATGCCCATGATTTGATGTGATTCTGTAAATTAAATATTGGATTAAATATTAATATAAATATAAAAATATTTATATTAATAATAAAAAACCCCCTTTTTTCTATTTTCGAAGGACTTTGGGCATATGAGGCTTAACACGTGACTTTGTGGATAGGATAAGGGTTCTTAATAAAAGGCATATTTTTTTATTTTCAACGAGAATATGAAAATAAGGGTAAAAATGAATGAAGTGATGGAAATAGGGGATTTAGATAAGAATTAAGGCTAGGTATAAGCTTGGGATATTTGCCAACTTTTGACTTGTGGAGTACATGACTGTTTTGGATGATTGCATTGGGTGAAGGATTTAGGTGATAGGAGCTTGAAGGAGCTAGTGAAAAACTTATAAAATCTGAGTGGAAAATAACACAAGGACAAGATGCTTTGGAAAAATAAAATGCAAATCAGCAGGTGATAACACCATCAACTTCCGATATCGAGGGTTTGAAAAAAAAGGTTTTGAGTAGACCTCTTTTTTCCCCGACATACCTCTGGTGTCGCCACACGTCCACGAACGTAACCATAATGGTTTCCTTGGCCCGCCTTCGAATAATTATCTTTCACGATGCTTCATTCTCCAATATGTGCCTTAGCCGTTGATTCAGGCTTCTTCAAGATCGACGGTCTGCCGAGTTATACCTTTTGCACCTCTTCTATATTTGTCTATATGTTGCTGCATATAACCTGACCCCCCAAACTATCATACTTCCATAGTGATATAGCATTTCGCTAAATTTCCGAAATTTGGATCCTGATATGAAAATTGTTACGGTGATAACAGATTGTTGATTATATGTTCTGAATCTTCTAGGTGGTATAGTTCCTCTGTTATTTTCTTCTTGAGTACCTATAACTATTTTTTCATTTGTTCTTCTTCTTGTTATGTTGTCTTGGAGCTCGAACCTTTCTCAGTTTGTATCTGGTTGTATCTTAGCCAAAAAATGTCATAGTATGGACTTTGACTATTGATGATATAATCCAATGTTTTGGTTCTATTATGTTGCATATATTTCTTCTGAAGATCATTTCTTAAAGTGATTATTTCTTCTTCCAAGCTTTCAATCATCTTCTCCTTTTATTCTAACTAACTTCTGAGTGTTTCTTCAATCCTTTTCTCTTCTTCTACCTAGGATTTTAACTTCATGATTTCTTCTGAGTTGGAATTCTAAGATCCTTATTTCCTATTTAATTCTGCCATGAGTGAATTATTTTTCTTTCTTTCTTTCCTTAGTTCTTCTAAATAACTAATTAATTCTACTTTGAGATCAACTTTTCCTTCTTCTTCAGAATCTTCTTCATTATCACCTACTTCCATGAAGAGTATTTTTTCTAAATCATTGCCACTATCATCATCCTCGTCTGATGATGAGCTATCTTCCTTTGATTAGAAACTTTGTAAATTTGTTGAACCTGCACAGAATAGATCTATCTAGAAAATACCACACACATTTGCAAAGAGAAATTGAGAAATAAGAAGAAAGAGAGAAAGAATGGAAGAATTCCCATTAATTGTAATGAATAATCAATAATTTACACATGATATGCTATGCATAACTCAATCAATGCACACTGGAGGAGAACCAATGAAACATAGTGGTGGTATAGAGTGATATGGACACACACCAATAGTTACGGGAGTGAATTTCCACCTATCCTAGTCTCTGAGGAAGTTACGGGAGTGAACTGCCACCTAGTCTAGACTCTCAGGAAGTTATGGGAGTGAACTGCCACCTAGTTGAGTTAACTAGTCAAATAGTCTTCAGTTAACTAATTGAAACATAGTGTAGTGAGGAGTAGATCAAGGAATTAAGGGTAATGCACCATTCTGGTGATGAAATCAAGGCTAATGCACATTAACATGGTGATCATTCCAATGTTGCATGGTGACAAAACCAATGCGCATTTAGACTCAACTCAACTAGTCAAACTGAAGTGTCAAATGAAGAGAATATTCTCTAGGTGGAATATTCTCCCCTAAACTTTAGGAGACCAAATAATGACTAATAAACATAGGAAAAACCTTAGGACCTTAGGAAAAAGAAATCCTAGGTGTGTTTGAAGTAACTCCAATACCCCCCCTAAACATCAATATGGTGAAAATAAAGAATGGGTCTTAGAAATGAGGCCATGTTAGGTACCCAAATACAAAAGATACACTAAAATAAAGTGAGGAAAGAGGGAAAACCTCATGGAAAAACCCCCTCCTCAAGGTACAATGTATGTAAAAAGAAGAACTGTCAGTTGTTAGGTAGTTGTGTCCTTCACTCCAAGACGACTTTGCAGAGAGTGGAACTTCTTCTCAATGAAGGTCTTGGTGAAGATGTATGTCGTATTTTCTATTGAAGGATAGAACTGTAGTTTGATGATCCCCTCTTTTACTAAGTACCAGATGTAGTGCATGTGGATCTTAATGTGCTTCTCTACTTGCCTATGAAATGGATCTCTACATAACTTCATAGTGCTCTGGTTGTCACACTAGATGAAAATCAGCTGATGAAACTGAATGCCCAACTCAATGAGAAAATGTCGTAGCCCCATAGAATGAATGGTTATGTTAACTACCCCTCCATACTCTGCCTCGAATGAATGTAGAGAAATGGAATATTTCTTCTTTCTCAACCAACAGATAGGCCCAAAACCAAGACTAAGTGAGTAACCAGATGTGGAATTGCGATCAGTGTTGTCGCTAAACCAGTTAGAATTAGTAAACCCAATGAGATATGATGTATATTTTGATGCATAATGAATCCCAAAGGTAATGGTGCCATGTACATATCAAAGGATACACTTTGTAGCCTTCCAATGTAGCTCATGGAGATCCTGCACGAAGATGGAAACTGTGCCAACTGTATAGGAGAGGTCTAGTTTGGATTGTGTGAGATACAACAATCTCCCCACTAGTTGTCTGTAAAGTGTGTTGTCAATTAGTGGAGTGTCCCTGCCATCCTCAAGTTTGAATCTGGAGTCGGAGCAGACTTGCAATCTGTCATGTGAAATCTCTCAAGGAGATCTTGTGCATACTTGGCCTGAGACAGTTTGATTCCTAATGCATCTTGACTGATCTTGAGTCCAAGGAAGAAGTTTAGTGGACCCATTTCAATCATAAAAAACCTGTCATATAGAATCCTCTTGACTACAATAATCACTGAAGTCGAGCAACTAGTGATCAATAAATCATCAACATATATAACTAAGAGTAGAAGTGAATCAGTCGTCATGAGAATGTAGACATTTAGTTCTGATTTACAATGTACAAAGTTTCGTGAAAACAGGTAGGAGTCCATCTTGGAATACCATTCCCTTGGATCCTACTTAAGGCCATAAAGATATTTCTCCAGTTGACAGACCAAAGATGAATCTTGCATAAATCTTTGGGGTTTCTCCATATAGATATCCTCAAAGAGATCACTGTGAAGAAATGCATTCTTCACATCTATCTGTTGGACTTCCCATCCCTTGGTTGTCGCAATGGAACGTTCCAATCATATGGAATCCATATTTGCTAGTGGAGCAAAGGTCTCATCGTAGTTGATGCCATGCACCTGCTGAAATCCTTTGGAAACAAACCTAGATTTGTATATGATAATCTTTCCATCCACTACACTCTTGGTCCTATAGACCCATCTGTATCAGGCAATTTTCCTCCTAGAAGGAAGGGGAACTATATCCCAAGTCTGGTTCATGAGGAGGGAGTTGTACTCCTCCTGTATGGCGCATTCCCAAAAGGGATTTCCAGCAGCCTCTCCATAAGACTGTTGATCTAAAGACTGAACCAAGAAACAATGCCTTGAGGGAAATGGTTTAGTGGTAGTGAGTGCCATAGGAGGATCTTCAAAATTAGATAGAGTTCTCATGGGATCGGTTGGATCACCAAAAATATCCCCTACATCATGAAGAGTAGTCTATGCCCACTTGGGCCTCTGCTCTGGCTCTCCATATGCATCTAGATGTTCTAACTCTTCGTCTGAATATACTGACTCTATATATGAATCCTTTTATTCCTATAAATCATGACTCTCATCTGAAGAAGATTCTGCATGTGCATGCTCATCATCTCAGATAGGTGGAAGAATGAAGGTGTATGCATGTAGATGTTGAGGTACATGTGAGACACTTTCCTCAAATTGGAAAATTTGCTCAATGATGAGCCAGTTCGAGGAAATATCAATAAGTCTATATCCCTTCACATTGTTGGGGTATCCAAAAAAAATACACTCAATGCTATGTGGATCAAGTTCCTTCCTCTTTTTAGAGGGAATCTGGGCCCATGCACATGAACTGAAAATACGAAAGTGGGTCACTTCCAGTTTGAGGCCGCTCTAAGCCTCGTAGGGGGTCTTATCCTTGACAGATCTATGGGAAGATTTGTTTTGGATGTAGGTTTCACAATTAAGTGCTTTGGCCCATAGTATCTATGGTAGTGACTTTTCATGTAGCATGCAAGATGCCATCTCTTTTAGATATCTGTTTTTTCCACTCAACAACTTTGTTTTGTTGCGGAGTATAGGGAACTATGTGCTGCAACTGAATCCCTACCTCATGAAAAAGATTTTGGATCTCATTATTGACATACTCTACCACGTTATTAGTTCGTAGGAGTTTGAATTTCTTTCTGGATCGTGTCTCAACCATAGCTTTGAAATATTTAAGGTGTTGAAATACCTCAGATTTTTTCTTGAGAAAGTAAATCCATGTAAAACATGAGAAATAATCAACAAAAATGAGATAAAACCTCACTTTGATTATTGATGGATGTAGAAAAGGACCCATGAGATCACTATGGATCAGATCTAAAGGAGTGGAATCTCTCTGATACTTTCCTTTGTCGAATTTCTCTTGAGGGTGTTTTCCAAGAACAAATCCCTCACATAATCCCTTGGAGAAATGGATGTTTGGTAGAACATCAACCAACATTTGATTGATAATTTTTTTCATATATCTAAAATTCAAATGTCCAAACCTTTCATTCCATATCCTACTACTTTCATCAGCATGGGTAAGCAATAAAGAAACATTCGGTTCAATAAATTCAGAAAATGTATACAATCTAGATTGATGATTTACCTCATTGGTAACAACCCTAGATTTGGTTTGCATGTCATAGATGTCCACTTCATTTGGTGTGAATGTGAATTTATTTATGGTGCTAGAAATCTTCATCTGATAAGTGGAGAGAAGGTTGATGGAAATTTTGGGAACATGCAACACATTCTCGAATCTTCCGTTGGTGAGTTCAATCCTTCCTTTGTCGGTGACTTCGATTGGAGAGTTTTCCCCCATTATAATAGAAGGAACTTTGCATGCATCCAATGAAGAATATATTTCTTTTGTGGCATCCATGTGATGTGATTCTCCTGAATCTACGATCCAAGCATAGGGAGAGGAGTTCATGGAAATCAACGCATTGCTAGAATTTCCTTTCTTGGGATTATGATATTTTGGCTTCTTCTTCTTCGCACCCTCGGGGATGCGATATCCAAGGTTTTTTTTGATGAATTATTAGATTCATTATATCTATTTGTTTCTTCATCCATGCAGATTATGGATGGAATCTTTTATGGCAGTATGAGCATTTCTCCCCTTTTCTTCCCTTCCCCCCTTTGGATTCAGAGGCATCAGTGAAGGGTTTCGTGTAGCCTTCCTTCTTCGGATGTGAATGAGATTTCATTTTGTCTTTATATTTAGATTTCTGATATTTATGGCTTTCATATTTCACAGTAAGTGCATGTGCCTTTGGGACTTTGATTTTTCCCATGTTGATGAGCTTGATTTGCTCGTTTCGGGGATTCGATAAAGTCCTCAAGAGAAGGCATCTTCTAGGTGGCTCGATAGGTGAATTTGAATGAATGGAATGTGGACAAAAACAAATATAATTCAGGACCAAGTTTGGAAAGAATGGTGAGAACCATTTGTTTCTCCTCCTTATATTTATTGGCCCCGCAAGCTTTGAGTTGTGACAGTAAATCCTTGAATTTTGTAAAGAAATACTGAATATTGTCGAAGCTTTTTGGATCCAATGTGAGAAATTACACCTCCAACATTTGTCCCCTCATCTCATCTTGTTTTCAAAAGATCCCTTCCAAGGTGGTCCAGGATTCATTGGGGTTTTTATAGGAAGATATGTGAAAAAGGAGATCAGGAGAAATAAGATTGCAAATTATTTTGAATGCTTCATCCATTCGATTTAAGTACTTGGATTTTTCTATGGCTGATGTCGGTTTTGTATCTGTATTCAAGGTTAACCTTTAAAATCCTCTGTTTTGGACATGAATCGTTATTCTCTCCTTCCATGCAAAGTAATTGTAAGGTGTAAGAATGATTTCTTTTGGGAAATCTATCATTCTGTTGTCTTCAATCTTTTGTACCTGCAAAAAAATTGGTGTATCTTTTTCTTAGAATTTTGTTGGATCTGATGCCATGTAAATGTGTTGAAATTGCACATAATGTATCTAGCTAGAAAATACCACACACATTTGCAGAGATAAATTGAGAAAGAAGAAGCAAGAGAGAAAGAATGGAAGAATTATCATTAACCATAATGAATAATGAATAATTTACACATGATATAATATGTATAACTCTATCAATGCGCACTGGAGGAGAACCAATGCACCATAGTGGTGGTCTAGAGTGATATGGACACACACCAATAGTTATGGGAGTGAACTACCACCTAGTCTAGTCTCTCAAGCAGTTACGGGAGTGAACTGCCACTTAGCTAAGTTAACTAGTCAATCAGTCTTCAGTTAACTGACTAAAACAGAGTGTGGTGAGAAGTAGATCAAGGAATCAAGGGTAATGTACTAGTATGGCGATGAAACCAAGGATAATGAGAATTATCATGGTGATTATCCCAATGTTTCATGGTGACAAAACCAATGCAACATCTAGACTCAACTCAACTAGTAAAACTGAAGTGTCAATTGAAGAGAATATTCTCTAGTTGGAATGTTCTCCCCTAAACTTTAGGAGATAGAATAATGACTAATAAACATAGGAAAACCCTTAGGACCTTAGGAAAAATAAATCCTAGGTGTGTGTGAAGTAACTCCAATGAACGCTTCTTGAAGAATTTATTTTTGTTCTTCTCTTGTCTCCTTTTTTTATTTTTATTTTTCTTCTTAGGATATTCTTCTTAATCGCATTAAGAAGATAAATGAACAATACCATCAAAATTAAAATATCTCAATGGAAGAATACCTTTGTTCTTTCCAGTTCCTCTTTTCAACTTTCTTATGAATTTTTCCAGTTCTTCATCTACCTTTGAATCGTTGTTGCAACTAGAATATGATTTTGAATTTTTCTTGTTCTGCTTCTTTGTATTCTTGGATGCCTTGAATGTTGCTTTATTCATGACTGGGTTATATTGTTCTATCCTCATTTCACATAAATGTAGCTCGTCCATGCTCAAACTGTCAAGATATGTTCTTTCTTCCAGGGATGATATCTTATTATCAAATCTCATAGGAAGAGATCTTAGAACCTTCTAAGTGATCATCGATTCATCAACTTCTTCTCTTAGTCATCTAATAGTATTTACTATTTATTCAACTCGTAGAAAGTAGGCTGCAATGTATTAATATTCCTTCATATTCAATTGCTCAAACTTATATCTAAGGGTTTTAAGGTTAGTTTCTTTGACTTTGTCATCTCCTTCATAAATATTTTGAATTTTATGTCAAATATACTTTGTAGTGTTGCAATGCATAACCTTTATAAATATTGAATCATATAGACTGCTTATAATGGTGCCTTTATCCTTTGAATTTTTTTCATTGAGTTTCTTTCCATATTTGTCAGTTGGGGAGTGTTTGGTACTGTATATCCATCTACTACTAATTGTCAAA
>JASDQU010307035.1:597-16173 GCA_032191745.1 Picea mariana | reverse complement strand
CAAGATATGTTCTTTCTTCCAGGGATGATATCTTATTATCAAATCTCATAGGAAGAGATCTTAGAACCTTCTAAGTGATCATCGATTCATCAACTTCTTCTCTTAGTCATCTAATAGTATTTACTATTTATTCAACTCGTAGAAAGTAGGCTGCAATGTATTAATATTCCTTCATATTCAATTGCTCAAACTTATATCTAAGGGTTTTAAGGTTAGTTTCTTTGACTTTGTCATCTCCTTCATAAATATTTTGAATTTTATGTCAAATATACTTTGTAGTGTTGCAATGCATAACCTTTATAAATATTGAATCATATAGACTGCTTATAATGGTGCCTTTATCCTTTGAATTTTTTTCATTGAGTTTCTTTCCATATTTGTCAGTTGGGGAGTGTTTGGTACTGTATATCCATCTACTACTAATTGTCAAACATCAAATCCTTGTGCATGTAAAAATGTTTTCATCCTTTTATTCTAGAAGGAATAATTCTGATCATCAAACCTTGATGATCCAATATTAGAGTATTCCATGATCTCCTTCTAGTGGTTAAACGATCTCTTGAAGGACCTTCTCTAATAATAATTGTTGGAATACTAAGGGGTGGGGTGAATTAATATGAGCACTTTAAACACAATATATGTTCTTCAAATTTATCAGTATTTTTCAGCAGTTTATCAATATCATTCAATATATCGTCAACAATATAAATCAACAGTGCATAATAAACAATCACATAGACATAATACACCAGAATTTAGGTGGAAACCCAAATGGGAGAAAACAATGAAATGTTTTTTTCTTATATATCAAAGAATACATTCATTGGAAGCACCAACTTCTCAATTCTCCAACTACAAATAGAATGAGGCTACGACCTCCTATTTACAGGATTCAACTTGAACGAAGCTACAACTCCCTGAATTCTATGGCTACAACCCGTTGATTTTTAGGCTCCAACCTGAAGGAAGCTCCAACTCCCAGAGTTCTCAGGCACCAACTGGAAGGAGGATACAACCATGTTTCATTTTCCAGTCCTGATGCCCTCAAACATAAGTGTAGACCGAATTGTCACTACCACAATAATTGTCATTGTCACATCAACCTTTAACCTGCCAGCTTATCATTGTATCCAACCTGTCATTGTCATTGTATCATCAACCTGTAACTTGTCAATATGGCACTATATCCAAACTTTCATTGTCATTGTATCATCAACCTATAACTAATCATCAACATATGCTATACCAAAACATGTACCATACCATGCATCAACTGCATACCAACAAATGCAATATAACATGCATCAATCATGTACCATAAGATATGCCAAATGTAGATACAATAATATCAATAATGAGTAGCTAATAATGTATCCAATCATGTACCATGTACTAGAGAATCAATCATATATAGAACATGTACCATATACCATAGCATAAATCATGTATAGACCTGTATAATATCATCAATGAAGTGCCTCATGTGCTTCATGCATATTCCACCATATACCAAGTGTATACCTCAACCATATACCAACATCTCATAGATATGTCATATGCCAAAACAAATGTAAGAGTATGCCTCACTCAAACATGTAGCCAATATGTACCTCAATCAAGTGTTAATGCCTCAAAAATATACCAAGTATGTCTCAAGCATGTACCATATCCAAAACCAACAAGTGACCCTCAAATCATACACATAAACATACTTGTAGTTCTGTAGCTAACCTGATATAGGATATTATAGACCTGCAACCTTTCATCAATCTTCAACAGCCTGGCACTAGAATACTCCCAACTCTGTCTTGTCCTCATGGAACTAAGACCTCTTGTCACATGGGGCCTCGTGTGATAGGAACTAGGAAAACCGTGGGGGTGCCTCGCAGGACACTAGATATTTGACCCACGAGGGTCAACCAAATTAGGGTTTCCTGAGAAATTCCTGCTCTTCTCTACAACCCCAAAACTCTCACACTTCTCACTCTTTCGCTACCTCATATTTCACTATCGCAAACTTTTCAAAAGATCACTTTCTCACTTATAGATATTCAATAGAATGTATGAGTGAATGTACTTGTTAAATACTTCTTGGGGTGTATATATAATTTTTCTAGGTAACCTCTTTTCTTATTTTCAGGGCTTCTTGACTTTCTTGTTAGAACCACTTTACCCTTTCATTAATTGACTTGTAACCAAATAGGGGTTTCTTAACCATTCTTTTGGGATTCTAACTTCACAAGGCTATAACTCCTCAATTGTGAGGAACCACGTGGCATACCACCTATCATTGGAAATAGAATGAGGAGGACTATCCATCTATGAGTCATTTACCTTCATTTACACAATTCTTCATGACCTTTTTCCTTGATAAAATATGGGTTCCATAGCCATACCTTTGGGGCTACTAGACTTCTTCAAGGGTTCACATCAATGAGAACCAACATTTCAACAATGAGTTCTAGGTTCTACGACATTTTCTCAACTAAATATATGTGACCTTGTTTGTTTGAGTGTCGGTCAATACTTATTTATTCACATACTCTTGATTCTCTGCCCTACTCACTATATCCATGATGTCTCGGTACTTAGTCATTTTTTTAGATATCTTGTATTGATGTTGTGGATGAGGTGGATTCCTCATGGATGTCTTATTCATGTACATTGGGTGATGTGGCACTGATACGTTTCCTGACATGTGGCACTGCATGTGGCATCACTGATGTGGAATTCCTTTGATGTGGCATTCATATGACTAGACACATGGCACTGATGAGGTTAATATCATGGTGTTGGTGTGGCTGATATGGCCCACCAAGTATTAGAACCCAATATTTGATTTTTACCATTGATCTCTCCAGATGAATGGTAAGGATTTATTATGTTTCAGGTGCACAGTTCTCTACGCCAAAAGTTAACACATTTCGCATGGGTCCATGAATCTTTGTTCACTTTCAAACTATGTTCTTTCATGTTTACATTATAAACCCCTTGAACTCAACTATCCCAACAAATATGGGATACATCATTTTACAGAAATATTCTATTATGCCTTTTACTTTGACTTCCTTACCAGACTTATTACCGCTCAGGTTTATATCTCGTTCAACTTTCAACCGTGATCGCTCATCTAATCACCACTAAGGCCTAGCCACATCAGCCTTATATCCATATAAATTGTTCCTCTGTGTCGTCAAGATCCTAAAAGTTGTGATTACTCTGGTACAAAACTCTTCACTTTCTAGATCTCGTTTGGTATGATTCTCATTCTAGACGCTTCTGCTCCATTTCTCTTAAATCATGCATGTTCGTGCACACTCATCTTATTGTTATGGTGTTGTCATTCATCTTGTATTCATTCGCATAGAGCCATTTAGGAATCTTCTTGATCTCCTCATTGGCTGTAGCATTATGGATGCTTCCTCTATTTATCCATGGATTCGTGTTACTAGTTTTGGTTCGATCCTTAGACATGTCATTTGCATAGTCATTTTTTATTTTTCATAGTCTACCTACCTTGATTTTCTCAATAATTCAATCATAAAAATAACACATCAACAATGTCATCAATGACAATTAATTATGCAAAATATTATTAGTTCATAGAGACATAGTCTCCCCTTATCATTGAAAATAGTTAGTCTCCCCTTAACTGTGATATCAATGACATATTTTGACATCAATGAAAACACAATTTCCAATAGTAAATGATTGTGAAATTAATGAGTCTCCAACAACCAACTACCCCTCCCAACAATGGTCCTCTTGACTCTCTTGTTACACCATTGTGCCTTCAGAACAGTGCTTGTCCTGACCTGTTCTAATATTTCCCATGCACACACCCTACGATGGAACACCATGCTTTGGCCAACCTGTCATTTCTTTGATTTTCAGATTCCAATGTCACAACTCAGAAACTATTCTACAAATTTTATACCAGGGGGATCAATCAATTCATTATTTATTATTCCATCATATTGTATTTTAATCTCTTGTGTGTGTGTTTAATCATCTGATGTCTCTTTCTTGAATGCCTTTATCCTCTTCCAAAATTCTCATCATCAATTCTTAATCGTTTATTGCTCTGCTCTGGTACTTGTCAAACTTGGATGTGTTTATTTATGATTTTTGGGTATCTAAGAATATATAGAGTCCAAATTTTATATTACATGAAGGAGGAAGTCACCACAACTTTACATGATCACGACTTGACTCAATGGCTTAATGACTCAAAATAAAGACACCTTTTTTGTTGGAACCAGACTTTTACAAAATTAGCTAAATGTTGTTTATGGATATTGAATTATGTCATTGAGGAACTGATATCGACTGAATTACATTACATAGGTGGAGGTGTAGAGCCTAGTTATTTTTCAGGACTCAAACTAAATAAAAGTTTTCTAAAATTCTGTTTAGAATTTCTTTAAATGATTTTCTTTTACTTCGAATAAACCAGGAATAAATAGTAACAACAGAATAATGATAACAACAACAACATAATAATGATAACAACCGAATAATGATAACAAAAAAAGAAGAATAATGATAACAATAACATAATACATACCTCCACCTGCAGGTTGGTTTATCTAGTCTCTTTCCTTTATGATCATGTTCTTGTTCTTGCCCTTGTTCTTGCCCATACTGAATATTAACCTCCCATCCAACAAGAAACAACCTCTCTGGCTCCCTAGCTCCAGGAATCCTCATGGTTTACTATCCCCCAAGACCAAAATTCCCAACAACAACTGTGTCCCTGTGAGATTCCTCAAGCCAAACTCTTCACTCAAAACTCCTTCTTTCATCCTTTCTTCCTCCTCCTTCTTCCCAAAATTTTCCCTTCCAAAACCAAAAAAGATCCCTTCCCCAAGTTCTCCCCTCTCCCTTATCCTCCTCCTTCGAATCCCCCTCCCTCCTTCCATTTCTCCAACCACCTTATCCCCCATTAATTCCTGAACCACCTTATCCCTCCCATTAATTTCTTCAACTACCAATTTTAATAATATTATAATAAATTCTCCATAAAGTTATTTTAATAATTAATTAAATTAATATTTATCATTCATGATAATTACATAGTTAATTAGGGTTGTTACATACACTCACCTTTCAAGAAACTTCTTCCTGAAGTTAGAGTAATTTACAATACAAGGGTAATGACACATGGTTCAGACATCTGCATCAAATAAACAACATCATCAGTAATTAAAAAAAAAAACTTATACATACTAGTGTACATGTGCAAGGAATGCATGTGTAGCTAGCACACACAAAACTCATGCATGTACTAATGACAATAATTATTACACCTTTAGTAATTATTGTATGCATCCAATCCAATCAACAACACCATCCATTTAATAAAATATAGTAAACCAATTAAAATGTTCGCAAAATCCATCAATTATAATAATTTAGCACAACAACGTTCATTTAGATAATTGTAGTTCAGTTTAGCAATTATAAATATACATATATACATATTCTCTTTTCAAAAAGGGGAAAAACAATAAATTCTACAATAAGGTGAAATCCCCACACACTCTCCACTATTTCTATTCATCCTTCCTCCCTAACTTACTTCCGTCTTCCATCCCTATCATTCCTCTGCTAGACTATCTTGGAGTGTCAACTATATTGACTTAACTCTAAATAGAACCAATAAGAGGAAGTGTCACTCTCTTGACCAAGATTCCCCAACAAGCAACTGACAGTGATCATCGCATGCCTAGGGGAGCGTGAGCTAACACCGTCCTGCCATGACTCCAGGTTTCATAGGATACATGGTGGGAAATTCCTCCACCCCTCCTAATAGGACTAGGGTCCACACCCTACCATGGAATATATAGTGGCACTGTGCTGCTGGGAATTTTTTCATCATATATTCATTTTTAGGCTGTCTCACTACCTAAAAAACCTACATTGGTCCATATATCATATCAATGCATTCGAAGCAACATAATTTTACATGCAAAGATTCATACCATATTGTTTCTTGGTCGGTGTTCACGACATCAATTTTTATTATCATTATCCTTTGATTATTTCATACCCCATTGACCTGTAGATTAGTCTATAACACAAACTCATATATATTTATTCATTATCATCATGTAAATGCATTTAACCATAATCTCAATTCGGTATCCACGTACCAACAACTTTAAATTTCAAAATTTTCAAGTTAGAAACAGATCGTATAATATCCCCATAATTCAAATAACGTTAAACATTCACAAAATTGACATTCTCATAATAGGTTGCATAATGTCCATCATCATTCAAATAATGGTAAACATTAATAGAATTGGCATTCACATAATAGATTGCATAATATCCATCATCATTCAAATAACGTTAAACATTCATAGAATTGACATTCACATAATAGATTGCATAATATTCATCATCATTCAAATAATGTTAAACATTCATATAATTGACATTCACATGGGTTCATGTGTCTTAAAAGTTCAAGTGTATCATTAATAGTTTCACAATGAATAGAAAATAAAGATGATTAGGCCTTAGGTAATCCTAGTTGTCTAAGTCAAAAGGTGGCATTACATACACCCAACCTTCGAGAAACATATTCCCGAGGTGGTCAAAAAGGCCATGGATGATCTCTTCACAAGATCTCAACATCCTCCCAAGTAGCAGATCTTGGGCTATACTTGTCCCATTGGACCTTAACTTGGTCTACCAGATAGTGCTTGAGTTATCAGACCCTACGCTCCAATATGCGTAACGCTTCTACCGTGAGGGTTCACACGTCATATATTTGCAATTCCTTCCAATTTAGTTTATGAGATTTGTCAACAACATAATGATGTAGAACATATACATGAAAAACATTATGAGTTTTATACAAGTGGGGTGGCAGTACGAGGCAATAGGAAATGGGTCCAATTCTCTCTTGTATTTTGAACATCCCTATAAATCGAGGTGACAACTTTGTCCCCTTCCCGAACCAAATGGTACTCTTATTAGGCCTAACACAAATGAAAAATTGATCTCCCACTTTATAACTTCGTTCAGTCCTATGTGCATCAACATAATGTTTTTGTCTATCCTATGCTTCCTTTAGTCTCTGCCTAATCTGAATCACTTGTTCCTCCATATCTTGAATCAATTCTAGCCCAACTATCACTCAGTATTCTAACCTTTCCCAACTCAATGGTGTTCTACATGGCCTTCCATACAGAGCTTTGCAGGGTGGCGTTATGATGGAGCTATGAAAATTGTTATTGTAGGCGAACTCTACCAAAGGTAGGTACTTCTCCCAATGGGTTTGATTATCCATAACATACATCCCAAGAATGTCTTCCATAACCTTATTTACTCTCTCAGTTTTCCCATATGTTTCAGGATGATAAAATGTACTTAAGTTCAACTGAGTCCCCAACGCTGACTGCAAACTTGTCCAAAACCTAGAAGTGAATCTGGAGTCCCTATCTGAAATGATCTTCTTGGTTAATCCGTGCACATGGATGACCTCACTTACAAACACATGTGCCACATCAGTGACATCGTAAGTGTCTCTAATCGGAATAAAATGAGCACTCTTGGTCAACTTATCAACTATCACAAGAATGGCATTGTGTCTACGCGATGTGAGCAGAAATCCCACAATAAAATTCATAGAAATGACTTCCCATTTGGACATAGAGACATCATACGGTTGTAGGAGACCTGTCGGGTGGTGGTGGTCATCTTTCACTTGTTGACACTCTAGGAACTTGGCAACGAAATGGACTACATCACGCTTCATTCCTACCCAGAAGAAAAGCTTCTTGATGTCTGGGTACATTTTCTTCCCACTCGGATGCGCACAATAAAATACTCTATGGGATTTCTTGAGTATGATGCTTCGAATATCCCCACCTTCGGGGATGTACATCCATCCTTGATATCTTAGTAGTCCATATGATTCCAAACTATATCCTTCATACTTTGGATCTAATTTCCTTCCACTCTACAGGGTTGAGGTAACCTTTAAATACCAACTATCTCCAAGAAGTTTCCCCAACACATGCTCCCTAATATTAAATTTTAAGGGTACCAAGGACAAGACATGTGGTCCCCTACTCCAGGAATCCATGACCACATTTTCGTTTCCCTTGATGTACAAAATTCCAAAATCGTACTCACTCATAAACTCACTCCATCGCCTCTGCCTGGCATTGAGATCCCTTTGAGTGAATAGATGTTTTAAACTTTCATGGTCCGTTTTGAGCTCAGAGTTTCACCCCACTAGATAGTTCCTCCAAAGCTTCAAAGCTAGCATTACAACTGCCAACTCTAAATCATGAGTAGCCTAAAATCTCCTCATGTTTCTTCAACTTCCTTGATGCATATGCTATCACTCCTACATCCTACATTATCACGTCCCCCGACCCTTGCTTCGAGGCATCCGTGCAGACTGTGAAGTTTTTTTCCCATATCTGACACTTGTATAATTTGTGCACTAGTTGGTAACCTCTTAAGCTCGATGAATGCACTATTTCATTCTTATGTCCATTCATACCTAACCCCCTTGTGCTGCAAAGTGGTCATGGGTTTTTTTATTTTAGATAACCCTTCCACAAATCTCCGATAATAACTCCCTAGCCCCATCTAGCTTCTTACCTCATGATCATTTTTCGGCACTACTCATTCCATAATTCCCTTTACCTTTTCTGGGTCCATAGAGATTCCTTCACTAGAAATGATATGACCTAAATAGTGAATTTATTTCTGGAAGAAAGAACACTTCGACAACTTTCCATACAATTTGTTCTCTCTAAGAAATGACAACACCACTCAAAAGTGTTCCTCGTGTTCTCTTTCATTCTTGGAATAGATGAGGATATCATCTAGCAAGACTTGTACAAAGAGGTCTAAGTACTTTCGGAATACACCATTCATGAGGCTCATGAATAATGTTGGTGCATTGGTCAAACCGAAAGGTACTACAATGAACTCATAATGCCCAAACCGAGTTCAAAATGTAGTTTTAGGAATATCACCTTCCTTAATCCTCAACTAGTGCTACCATGATCAAAAATAAATTTTTGAGAACACCATTGCTCCTTTCATCTAATCAAAGAGATCATCTATATGTGGCATTGGGTACCTATTTTTCACTGTAGCATTGTTCAAGTCCCTGTAATCTATACAACGTCGTAAGGAACCATCCTTCTTCTTCATAAAAATTACTGGTGCACCCCAAGGTGAGACGCTAGGCCTTATTATCCCTAAGTCGAGTAGTTCTTTCAACTACATCTGCAACTCACAAAGTTTTGGCATTGCCATCCTATACAGAGTCTTGGAAATTGGCTCTGCACTAGGTTTTAGATCAATGGTAAAATCAAGCTCCCTGTCAGGAGGTAACCTTGGAAACTCTTTCGGAAAAACATACTTAAACTCTGAAAATATTGGGTATTGATACAAGAAGGGTCCGTTCTTTTCATTGACTTCTTCCACTACATATAGTCAACAACCTTGCCTCATGAAACGTTTAACCTTCATGGTCGATATAAAGCGTAGAGACACCTTCCTCTGTACACCGTGGATCTCTATTGACCTTCCTTCATCGTCAACAAAAATCACCCTTTTTGTGAAATAATATACCATAGCTCGATGGGATTCTAACCAGTCCATTCCAATGATTAGGTCATACATCCTCAGAGTAGTGATGTATACATTCAACCTAGTAGTACATATTCCCAGGTCTACTAGACAATTATCAACACTAGGTCCTACCACTTGTTTTTTCCCCGAAGCCATCTCGACTTGTTTAAATTCATCGTGCATGTAGGCTGCCAACCCATACTTTTCTAATGCAGAAGGTGAAATGAAACTATCTGTAGCACCAGAATAAAATAAATTTTTAACATTGACATGATTTATCATACCTGATGACTCCACCACCGTGGATTGATGTTTTTCCTGATGATTATTAACATCCCCATAAATATAGTGGCTATTACTCACTCTTCCTATCAAGATCTTTCCTTCTCTAAGCACAAATCCTTCTTGAAACTCTAGGCAGTCATGATGGTAATGGGGTCCTCTACACCCTCAACAAGTAACGCGATATGGAACCTGTGCACTGTCCTGTGATGGTTTCTGAAATGAGTTCCTTCCCCTAGAGCCCCTGCCCCTACTTCCTGCTCCATGAGAAGGTCGTGGACCTACCTGCGTCATTGGTGATGAGTGGGATGTTGCACTCATTTCCATTGAAATACCCATAGCAACTATTCTAGGTGTGAATCTATTTCCCTAAGGAGGTGGCCTAGAGCTTCCTCCCATGGAGAAGGTCCTAGGAGCCTTCCCCATGAATCTAGGATGTTGTGGAAAGGTTGATCTCATACCTCCGTTTAAAATCATGTGCTCCTTTGCATAACATGCAATTTCAACTACTTCAACTATTGATGATGGTTTCCACAACCACACCATGGCCCTTATCTTATGGTTTAACCCATACACAAAATGTTTTGCCTTTCATTGATTGGTATCCATGTACGAGACATATTTTACCAACTCCATGAACCCGATCTCATACTCTTCCACAGTCATGTTTCCCTGAACTAGAGCATGAAATTCTCCCACCTATTGTTCCTCGTAGTAAGCTGACAAATATTTCCTCCAAAACCTTTCCTCAAAAAGTTCCCATGAGACGGTGTATGGTGTAAGGTGCAACTGCCTCTCCAGGTTACCCCACTAGTTCAAGGCACTGTCTATCAATGACATTTCTTGTCAGGAGGTGAAAGAGTATTCAAGATCGAAAATGGCACGAGGAGCGTTGAGCGTAGCTCACAAGAGAAATCTATTTTGGGCTTAAATCAAGCGAGCGGGCACTTCATTCTTCTGCGGTGAAAATTCATCAATAGAGCAGAGCAACGATCGATGGGTAATTGCAGATTAATCGAGTCGTGTCAAGTATCAAGTTTAAAGTCAACGGTTGAAATCCTTCAAGAGGAACTCGCGAAGTTACGAGGGCCATTGATAACAAGCAGTTCGAGCACAGTAGTTATTTCTCGAACTCGGGGGTTCGTAAGTTCAGGGGGCGGACTATGTATTTTAATTGCACGAGATCGCGAGTTGCGAGAGGCGCTAGCGCTTAAGCCCTAGCCGACGGTTACATGTGGAGGGAATCTAGGACTCGGGCCCACCGTCTTGCCAAGAAGATCTCAGCCATCCATCTGAAGCAGACGTGTGGTGTGCGATAGGCTCCTCACCTCCTTACCCCTCGCAACTTTGAAGATTGAAGAATAGTCCCTCCCAGCTGCGAGACGCGAAGTGCCGAGGGAATCCAGGACTTGGGTCCACCGTCTTGCCGAGAAGATCTCCAACCATCCATCTGAAGAGGACACGTGTCTTGCGATTAGGCTCCTCGCCTCCTCGCCCCTTGCAACTTTTAAGATCGAGGACCAGCCTCCTCCCAGCCACGAGACGCGAAGTGCCGAGGGGATCTCGGGCCCGGGCCCACCGTCTTGCCGAGGTGATCAGAACCATCCATCCAGAGGGACACGTGGTTTGCGATTAGGCTCCTCACCTTTTCGCCCATCATGACTTTGAAATAGAAGGTCTAGCTCCTCCCAGCCGCAAGTCGCGAAGTGCCGAGGGAATCTGGGACTCGGGCCCACAGTCTTGCTGAGAAGATCTCAGCTGTCCATCTAAAGCAGACACCTGGCGATGAGTAGAGCTATCTCGGCGCTTCGCCCATCGCAAATCCAACTCACAAAAAGAAGCTCTGTTATTTTCCGAGGTGCGAGGTGCCGAGAGAATCTCAGGCCTAGGCCCACGACATCGCGAGGAGAAGTAAGAACTGTCAGATCAAGAAAGCTGAAGTGCTGAGTTCAGTTACAGAGAGGATCATCACAGTCTCCAAGCGCCATCGGATCCGATCTCCATATTGTCTCTCGCCTGAAGTAAATGATGACAAGAGTGGGTGGTTGAGACTTCCTCTCATTCATTAAGAGAGGGAATGGAGGTTTTGGCAATCCGTCTGCCCGAGGAGGTCCTGTGTGTCGATTTTCCCAGAGAAGCCATGCTGGAGTCCTCGACTCAACAGAAAAGTCTGTGCACGCTAGCCCAACACTTAATGGCTCAACTACTCTCCTTACAAGAGCCATGCTTAGTTAAGATGGCGCTTAAAAGAAGACATCAGTACGAGTTTGAATAAAGGGACACCTAGCTTTGAGTGTCTATACACGCCTTTGTGAGGTGAAGTTCCCTGAGTATATAGGCTCAGTTTTTGTATTTTGTAAGTATCAATGGTTGAGCAGAGCTCCTGGTTGTAAAGCTTTAATGAAGCACTGATACTCTAGTTATGTATGAACTTTTGAGACTTCTTGTCTTATGAATGCCAGTTTCTTTTATGTCTCTGTTATACTGTGTTAGAACAACTCGAAATTGGAGGATCCAGTCGAGTTGTAGCTATTATAGGATGATGTATGTTGGATCACTGTAATAGTTACGTTGTCTCTGATCAGTTCTAGTGATTTTCTCAGCGCTAAGTGACTTGGAATTGGAGGATCCAGTCAAGTCCCTTTTTCAGTTTCTTGAGACCCTGAACCAAGAGGATCTTGTATTCAGGGTCTTTCTTCTGCAAATTTGTTTGTTCACCTTCCTTACCAATTCTTCCACCTACTCATCTTTTAATCAACCCACTGGCTGAAGTTAGATCAAGACCTCCTTCGTCCCATGCATGCTAGACTTAGTCCCTGAGTTAGAGTGATATCTCCTCGAGTCTTTATCTCCATTCAGTCAGCCTTTTATAAACAGATCGTGACATTAAACTGATGGGTGTCAGGCTCTTCTCCTGCAAGCAATCCAGGAGTGACTTCCGACGCTAACATTGTCCCTCAACTGAGAGATTGTTATTTTCACCTTTGATGTGGAAGCATAGTCTCTTCAAGAGAAACATCATGTCATTCCTTCCAACCAGGTCTCCACATGTTCACTTATGTGACCCCCGACAAACTTTGGGAGTTTGATCTTCTGTAGTTATCTGGTGATGTCCCCGGGTGGAGGCCATCCCTTTGAGTCCCTCGACGCTTTAGGGTTACCCACCCTAGATGGTGGGGGTTCCACTTCGACATCTAATAACTGACGCCCCTTTAATGTCTCATTAATATCCTCCAAATATCACAAAATGATATCTAATTCAGGTGATGGTGGTGTCAGCGTCGATGTTGGCGGTCTTTGCGAAGATGCCCCTCTACCTCGATTTCCACGAGTCCTAACCATCTTGAATAATTGAATTTGCATCAAACCAAATGCTTGTAAGGGAAGATTCTAAGGAATTTCACATTCTCTCAACTTATACTTGTAAACATAGGGTTAGGCGTAAGTTTTTTTTACTTGTCTGTAAACAGATGTTACTCTCTTTAGGGTAAGTGGCTAAATATTGGGGTTGAAAGCCTCTAAGCTTGGTAATTTTGTTTAGATAAGTTTCTAAATCCTTTTCCTTTCCAACTATGTTAGCACTATGAGGTTGTAATGTCCCTTTTTTCCTAGGAAGCCTAAGGAATGGTTCCACTAGCCTAAATTGGTTCCCGTAGGCTAAGTTGGAAAAGTTACCTAGGGAACTCAACTTTTTCCTAGGAAATGATTTTATTAAGTTAAAAGGGGAAAACGAGAGACATGGGTCTTAGGAAAAATAAATTCACTTAAAAAATATAAAGTGTGCATGCATAAAGTGACTTTAAAATAAAATTAAAATTAAAGTGAGTGGGCATTAATTCAATGAAGAAATAAAAGAGGGGAAAAGAGGAGGCACCCCTCATTCTTGTCATTGTCAATTTGAGAAAAATATTTTTGGAGACATCTTGAGCAAAGAGCCTAGGGTTTTGGAGAAACCCTTTCTTGCTCCTAGTTTCGGTGTTGAAACTACACACCCTAATCAATTTAGGGAGAGATCATCATAGGTTTCTAATTGTGCTTCAACCAGATCATGTTCCATCATTTTGGTAGCTAATTTGATAAGTATGGAGGTTGATTTCTCCTTAGAAATTCGATTTCCTTCATACTGGGAACATTCTTGAGTAGTTGGGCACTTCTTCTAGCTTGTGGGCAGAGTATTGTTGTGTGGGGTATTTCCTTACTTATTTAGGAAAGTGGGGGACGCATTTCTAAATATTATAGGATCCATTCTGGTGGGAAATATAAAGGCATTGGTTTTTGACAGTATTATCATTGATAGAGGATGATTTCTTTAGTAGGGGTGAGTTGATTCACTGTTGTGTGCATTGTGCCTTGAACTGGGTGTATTTCTTCATATGTTGGGTGCACTTATCCCTTGACTAGTCCACTTAATCATTTGGGAGTTGATATGATCATTGATGGCCTCTTTATTTACCTATGGGATTGATATTTTAGCATGGAGAGAAACCTTGACATTAGTTGGCATCTTGGACGAATCAGATTCCAAATCTGGGCATTATCTCCTCATGAAAGGGGGATCAATTTACTTGTTTATGGTTACACCTGTGCTGAGATCGAGTTATTATTCAAGTTGGGTGCTACTGGAGCTGCTAGGAGCATCGAAACACTATTGTATTGGTTATCTGTGATTTCCATCATTTGGGGAAAGAGTTCCCTCACACATTTGGGTACATTTAGAGCATGGGGAACTATTGTAAGCGCAACCACATTTTGGAATCTATATATAAATTCATATATTTGCATGGAAGTTCATCTCCAGGTCATCTAATAATTTTTGTGTTATCATTTACTTGAAGTACTTATATATGTAACCAATCCCTATGGTTGTTGTCCTATTCTGATGTGATGAAATATTTAAATAAACGTTATGAGCAAGAAATCCTTTACTATCAGTTCCAAGTCTCTTTTTATCACTTTTATTTATGAAAAGTCTATCTTGGCAAAGGATATATTAGATTTCATATAGATTGGTTGGGGGAAAATTGTTTGACAAAATACCTTAGTGACAGAAATTAAACAAAGTTACAAAACTTGGTGGGGATTTCGAAAAATTCTAAGAAGGGAATTTTACAGATGTACCTGCCAATAAGTGTCACTTACCTCCTTAAGTCTTTAGAGATTTGAAAACTAATTAAAGTGTTTTAAATACAATGTTGATTAATTATTATAACCCAATAACCTAGACTAAACTTTAACCTAAGTTTCAATAGTCTTAATCAACACATTTAATCTAATCCATAAAATTAATATTATTATTAGTATCATAATTAAATACATAATAATAGCCTTGATATTAATGTTAATATTGACTTAACTTAAGATGATAATAATAATATTAACTTAGAGTTTAAAACTTACTCCTTAAATTGTACATAACGATATAAATGTAGATATAATTTATTTAAAATAAATAATAAATAAAAACTATTATTATAAATTTATAATTAAAACTATTTTATGATGCCCTAAAACTATTTACTACCTCCACCTTCTACCTTGAATTTATACAAAACCATATATTAATTTAAAATCATTCATTAATTTAAATATTAAAATAAACAAATATGTTAAAAATAACAAAATAGATGAAAATAAAGTTAAATATCTTATTGGAATAAAATGAAACCCAACATAACAATAAAC
>JASDQU010307034.1:55365-71881 GCA_032191745.1 Picea mariana | reverse complement strand
CAAGTTGACTATGTTTTCTGTATTCTTCACACTGTTTGAAATTGACCTACTCATCATTCTATTTTTCTTTTTTAAAACACCTCTACAGTCATGATCCTTTGAAACTCAGGGTAACCAATTAAGAGTGCGTACCTTCAGGGCTTCACTTACTAGTTCATGCGATATTCTTCCCTTTGGTTTAATAGCAACTACTACTCACTGATACAAATCAAGATCTAGGTGTGTCGACTCGGTTTAGCCCATTGCTGACAGTGTGGACCAGAGATCTTATTTACAACTGCTCTAGTATGGTCGGAGCTCCTCCTCTTAACTGCTTCATTATGGTCAGATCTCTTCCTCACAACTACTCCGATCTGGTCGGCGTTCTTCCTCTCATACTTGATGGTTGATACCAGAGTTCTTCTTCTCATAGACTCCAAGTGCACCGACATAGTTCCTAGGAGGTTCTCCGGGCACATCGATAATGTTTCTGAAAATTGTAGAGACTGCGTGGATTGACCAAGAGACTACGCGGTAATACTAAAAAACTGCGCAGAAAAAAACAAGTGACAGCTCAAAAATACCAAGAAATTATCGCAGAAAGATAGATGAAGGTGCATAGTGCATAAGTATTAAATGATAGCCAAAAATTATAAAAAGGAAACATAACAACAAAATCAAGAATATATAAAAGAAATCTTAACTACTGGTACAATTGGCTAGAAAAACTAGTAGTATATAGTTACAGTTTGTTGAGGTTACAATTAACACTCTCTCTTAAATTCAACAGTTACAAACATCAACAATGATAATGTCCAAGTGTTGTCTTTGAAAATCAAAAATGGTTTTTCCCAATGGATTTGTAAAGATGTCTGTGTGAGATGATCCGGTGAGCCAAAAAATTGAAGAGTGATTTCACAATTATTGACTAGCTCACGTATGAAATGATAGCGAGTGTCAATGTGTTTTCTTTTCTTATGAAAAACATGGTTTTTTTATAAAAAAATTGCAAAAGTATTGTCACTGAAGATAGGATTTGGCTCATTTTTTGTATGTGACATGACATGTCATTCAATAATCTTCGCAGCCATGAGACAATGAGTTGCTTCTTTGATGCCCAATAAATCAATTCGTGCAGTGAAAAGCATACCGTGAGGTGTTTTTCCGGTCATCTAGGTTGCCTGCAAAATCACTGTCAATGTAACCAGAAAGATGATTATCTTCAGATTGAGTGTACCATAAACCAAAATTGAGAGTGCCAGCGACATATCTCAAAATCATTTTGGCCATTTTCTAGTGAGAATCTTTGGGAGATTCCATGAACCTGGAAACAAATCTGGCTGCATGCATAATATCAGGCCTAGTTGTTGTAAGATACAACAGGCTACCTACTAAAATTTTGTACAAATTAGAATCCATTGTAGGGCATACATATTGCTTGCTCAATTTTGTGCCTAGTGGTATAAGAGTTTCTGCTGAATTGCAGTCTTCCATGCAAAATCTTTTGATGATGTCTACTGCATACTTTTAATGATAGACAAAAATCCCTTTGGTTGATTGGTTAACTTCAATCCCCCAAAAATATTTCATTATGCCAAGATCTTTCATCTCAAACTCAGATTGCATGACATTTTTAAAGTTAGCTAACTTATTATTTCCAGTATATAGCATGTCCTCAACATATAGACAAACAATCATAATTTTACCTTGATGATATGTTTTGGTGTATAGAGTTGGTTCATTTTGGCTTCTGCTGAAACCACTCTTAATTAGGTAGGTATCCATTATGTTGTACCAAGCTCTTGGAGCTTGTTTTAAGCCATACATGACTTTATTCAACTGATACACTTTGGTTGGCTACTCTTTGACTTCAAATCCAGGTGGATGATCCACATATACCTCTTCTTCTAAGACACCATTCAAGAAGGTTGACTTTACATCTATCTGGTATACATGCCATTTGTGTTGAGCTACTATGGCTAAGAGGATCTTTACAATGTCCAACCTTCATACTGGAGCAAAGGTTTCACAATAAACAATTCCTTGTTGCTGTGAGAATCCTTTGACAACAAGTCTTTCTTTGTGTTTTTCAATCTGCCCCTTTTCATTTAGTTAAGTCTTGTAAACCCACTTGACACCAATATTTTTCTTATGTTTGGGAAGATCAACAAGATCCCATGTCTTGTTCTTCTCAATAGAGTCAATCTCTTGGTTCATGGCTTGAACCCAATGTGGCTCTTTAGCTGCCTCTTTAAAAGATGTAGGTTGGCATGACATTAATTCAAAAATATTGTGTTGATTAATATCATCCAACTATTGATGGATTTCTCTCAAGCTTCGAGTTCATTGATTTTGGACTTCAGAGGATGAATTTATGCTTGAAGAAGAGTTGTCCTAAGAACTTTCAGGTTGTCCTTGTACCTCCAATATTGGAAGGACATGCTTATGTGTTTGTTTCTCTGAATTTTTTGCATGTTCAGGAAGTGGCAGCAATGGATTTTGACTATCCATAGGGTGATTTTCATACTCACTCCAACACTGATTTTCAAGAAATTTGACATCTCTGTTGAGAATGAGTTTCTTTGAAATCAGATTGTAGATTTTGTAGGCTTTGGATGTCTCAGTGTAGCAAAAAAAATGCATTTCTCACTTCGATCATCAAGTTTCCTCCTCAATTCGGAAGGTATGTGAACGAATGCAATGCATACAAACATCCTAAGATGAGCAACATTCATTTTTGTCCCAGTCCATGCTTCTTGAGGGACCTTCATCTTGACACTAGTGGTTGGGGATCTATTAAGGAGATAAACTGAACATGCTATAGCTTCAACCCAAAATAAATTTGATAGACATTTCTCTCTGAGAAGGATCCTTGTCATGTTCATTATAGTCCGGTTTTTCCTCTCATCCACTCCATTTTGCTGTGGAGTATACCTTCCCGGGGTTTGCATGATTATGCCTTGTGCTTTGCAGAATTTTGCAAATTCTTTTGAACAATATTCCCCTCCTCTATCTGACCTGAGTACCTTTACATATTTCTCACTCTGTTTTTCATCTTCAACCTTAAACTCCTTGAACTTTGCAAATGTTTCAAACTTGTGTCTGAGGAAATAGATCCATATTTTCCTGCTAAAATCATCAATAAACATTAGAAAATAAAAGTTACCACCTATTGACTTTGTTTGCATTGGTCCACATAGGTCAATGTGAACCAAATCTAAGTGTTGTTTGGCTTGAGTGGAGGACTATGGAAAACTATTTCTCTCATGTTTTCCAAGAATGAAAGACTAACATGGAGGATTTTTCTCTTTGAAGATAGGTAGATCTTTGACCATGGAGTGCTTCTGTAGGAGGCTTAGACTTTGAAAGGGTAGATGTCCAAATCTTGTATGCCAAATCATTGTTTCATTGGGGGTGGATGCACTTTGTGCATATTATTGGGTCATATTTGTAGTTCTAAGGGTCAAGGGAAACATTATATTCCTAGTCATGTGGATTTCATAAATCAATTTTCTGTTGGGAGGTTTGTCATATATCCTACATAATGCTCCTTCAAAAAGTACCTTATAGCCATGTTCAACTAGTTGTCCTACACTTAGCATATTATGTTTTAGTGAGAATAGGTACAGATCCTTTTCCTTGAACTTTGACTAAAGAGTCATCTCCAAGTGTAATATCAGATAAAATAGAAAATTCCATGCAAGATAGTAAATCTTTATTACTTGTCATGTGATTGTTGCATCCATAGTCCAACAACCAGAGGTCCTTGTGTTTTTCTTTAGTCTTGTGACATGAGAGAAACATCCCATCTGAGGTTTCTCCTTCATGGTTTGAGACATTTTCTCTTGTTGAGTGTTGATATGATTGCTTCTTCCTACATTCAGATTCATAGTGCCCTTACCTTTTGCAGTAATAACATTGTATGATTGTGTTGTCATTGGATCTCCCCCATCTGCCTCTTTGAGGATGGAAATTCCAATTTTGATTTTGATGTGTGTGACCTTCACCTGAGTGATGGTTTCTTGGAATTCTCCCTCTTCCTCTGTGACCTCTGCCTCTACCTCTGTCTCTCCCTATGTTGAAGGAGAATTGTGTCTTGAAGGCATTGGATATTGACTCAAATTCTATATGTAGTCTAGTCTCATGTGACAACAAAGAACCCATTAGTTCATCTGTTGAAAAATTTGACAGATCCTTGGATTCAAGGATGGTTGTAATAACCATCTCAAATTTCTTTGGAAGACCTCTAAGGACTTTCTCAACAATCCTTTGATCTAGGATGGATTCACTAGTCACCTTGATATGGTTCACAATTCCCATGACTCTGGTCATAAATTGATCAACATTTTCAGACTCTGACATTTTTAAGGTCTCAAAATGTGTCCTCAAGGTCTTCAACTTGACTATTTTGACCTTATCATTTCCCTGGTAGGTTGTTCTTAGGATTTCCCAAGCCTATTTTGAGGTAACAACACCTGTGATTTTTGAGAAAATGGAGTCATCTATTGAGTTCTGAATCTAGAACTTGGCCTTATTCTCTCTTTTCCTTTGTTCTTCCTGCACATTTCTCTATTGATTGGTCATGGCAGCTAGATCTACTGGATATGGTTCCACATATCCATGATCCACTAAATCCCAACACTCTTGTTCTTTTAAGAAGGATCTCAGACCAAAATTAATAGTTCTTCCCAAGAAGAATTGGCCCTTGTGTTGGCCCTCAATTGTTAGAGGTGGCCGTCTTTTGTAAAACAAATTCATAATAGAAAACAAATGAAAGTAATTTTGGTGCCCTTTCTCATGGATAAAAAAGTCACCACTGATTAAGAAAAACGTGGGTTAATTTCCAATAGAAAAAAAAATACCAGTCTGTTAAAGGAAATAGCATGCGGAAAAAAAATAAAGAGAAAAAAAACTCCTCTCCATGTGTTATTTTTCTGGCCTTGCACAAAAAAATAAAACAAGAGAATGGATGTCTTTGGATGGCACATAGATTTGTGTTCTCAAATAGGAAAAACAAGATATGCCTATGTTGCTTCTTGTAAGGAATCACTCAGATGCGGATATATATGAATTGCTACTATAAAAAATGCACAATGCTAAAGGAATGCAATATGGACACACGCTCAAAATGTTTTAAGAATAAGCGAGGAAATTCTCAAGGACCAACGATTGGGATTTGAGCGTAAATTCCTTGATTCGACGTGATTAGGGCTCGATCTATTGCCAAACCATAATTTTAGTGTGCGCTTCTGTGATCCACCCTTTTGGAGTGTGCGCTCTTGTGATGGGTACATGATTTGGAGTTTACCTCACAAGCTCTAATTCCTCCACATGCTATGATGCCTCCCACACTATTTTTAGCAGAATTCTCTCTAGGCATTGTGGAGAGACTTACCTCTCACACTCTAATACCATGAAAACTATAGAGACTACATAGAATGACCAAGAGACTGCGTGGTAATACCAAGAAAATACACAAACAAAAACAAGAGACTGCATGGAAATACCAATAAATTGTCGTAGACAGATAGATGAATGTGTAGAGTGCATCAGTATTAAATGATAGCCAAAAATTATAAAGAGGAAACATAACAGCCAAATCAAGAAGACAAAACAAAAATCCTAATGACTAGTACAACTGGCTAGAACAACTCAGTGTGTATAGTCACACATTGTTGAGGTTACAACTAACAGTTTCCAACATCTTCACTAGTGAGTTCGATGCCTATGCATTGAAGTTATCTAGGTGTAATAGAGATAAATTCGTCAACTCATCCATTTTACATATATCTTGCCAATATGGGTGATTCTTTTATCCTTCTTGTGATATAGACCTTCTCCAGTAAATGATGTCGAAATAAGTTGAGTTGTTACCTTCCATTTCTTATTTTCCACCAGAGGGAACACTATGCATTTTATGGGTGCTAATAATGGTGGGAAATTGAAAATGTTGTATTGTTCATCCCCAACCTTGCTTGGTCGCATATAAAATCGGTGCTCATACAAGCAGTGAACAATTATACCAATATCAAATGATGGCTCAATCACATAAGGCATGAAAACTCTCTAGTTTTTTAGATATAAATACCATTCCCTTTTTTACTGCTTCCTTAGACGAATCGTTATGGGTGATTTTAGAGCCATTTTGTCTTCTCTAGAATAGAGGAAAAATTTCAAATCAGAATTTTTTTTGAACTTTGGATGAGATTTATCATCATGATTGACAAAATGTTCAGTCTCGATAAGAGTGAATTCTCATACTCTCAAGATCCCTTGACGGGGTGATATTCCATTTCAGAAGGCCTAACCAATATGTGTAGCCACAAATGGAAGCTTTTTTACATTGTAGTAATAAAGGTCATTATAGTTCACAAAAATTCCCTATGTAGTCTTAGGACGTAAATATCCTAGAGTCAAGCATGATGGGCCTGTAGAGGTGGTAATCATAAGGTTCAAAGGGTAGGGATCCAAAAGGGGATTTTTTTTGTATCTAGGGTAGTTATACCATATTATTTGATCTTTTCACTGAAATATTCAATAGAAATATCATCTAGAAATTTCAGTACTTGTTTCAATTTGTTACGCAAATAGGCATCCCCCCTATTGGAATTGATGGATTAATCATCCTCTTAATTACAAAATTTTATCTGACGGCCCAGAATTGAAGATGCTAGCATATTCTTCGTCTTACCTCCTAATCAATGAATCAAACTCTCAGAATTAACTCCCTTGCATTTATGAATTCGTTGGTTCATCATGTTTACTTTTTCACTTTTGGGTGAGTGCAAGAACTTGGCGGCCGAAAAAGTGGCAATGACATGATTAAGAACACGCACTCGAAAAAATGTGTGCGTGTTCCTAGGAACATGCACGCTTTCCTATAGTTATAGGTTCGACTGTGGCCAAACCTCCAAGTGGATTTCCATGTAGGTTAAGAACTACGAGTGCATGCACGCTCTTAATAATGCATGCACACTCTTAAGAATGTGTGCACATTCTTATTGTTATTTTTTTAAAACCGCCCAAGAGTGATTTTGTGCATATTGTGCACAATATCACGCTCGTGTTTCTCATTGGGAAAATAGTGTGAAGAGAGGAGGAAGAAAGAGAGAATATTTCCACCGCCACAACCAGTGTGTGTCGAGGTATGTTACATTTATCTTAACTTTAGTCCAATTTAGTCAATTTAATATATTTCTCCCAATAATCTAAATTGAAAAAAAATTGTAATTTAGTATTTTAAATAAAAAAGGAAACTAATTTACATGCCATGGATGTTAAATTGCATCATATACAATACAATAGAACCCTAAGAAAATTTAAACCCCTCACAAGAAAACCAAGAAGATAAAAACCCCAACCCACCACAACCACCACAGAATGTAAACAATGAAATTGATGAGGGGTTGGTGATATTAAGAAACCTTGAGGAACAATTAAGGGAGACTAGAGAACCTAGCAAAGTCTCTTTGGCCACTTATTTAGACATCATTGTCTAGTCCATTGCAAGTGCCCAAGGGAAATTGACATCTATTTTTGACTATAGGGAAAGAATGTATGAGTATTATAGCATGGGTTTGGACATAAACCAGATCAAAGAACTGGGCATTTAAAAACAACAAATATTGTCTATTTTTAGGGATCCTAGAAATTGACAAGAACTACCATTGACCAGGAAATGTATATCCATTGAATGGTGCATCCATCTCCAGATTAGTCAAAACTGGATAGATAGGTGGTACATGGTTTTTTATAAAACTCCTTGCAATAACAGGGAGATGCCCTTATATTTTATGAGAAAATTATGGGTTGTGTTTATTATGGGTAAACATGTCAACTACTTTGACATTAGTGACTTTCAGGGGGTGGGTTAAGCGTCCACACCAGACTGAGAATAGGCCAGGCGCGACCCCGATTTAGGTCCTCATCCCCCTAGGAGAAGGCTTGATCCCCACACCCAACATCCTCCTATTGTGGAGAAATTTAAATAGGTACAACTAGCCATATCCTCATTAACTCGTAGCTTAGTGCAACACAGTAGCTTTGTTCCACTATCTCGACCGAAGAAGCATTCCAATGACATTGATAGGGGGTTTGGAGTGTCAACATGCATAGGAGAGTATAGTGGGAGAGGGCACATGGACATAGAAGTCATCCATGTGAACCTCATAGATGCTCCAGCTGCAGGAAGACATGCTATGGGCCTATAGATCCCTCTAGAAATTATAGCTTCATGGAGGATGTTAGTATCTTAACCCTTTTTTTTTCTTCATCGTTATATATTTATTTTGTATTTTATGTATTTATATAGATATTTGATTGTATGTTTTTTTGCAGTTGTTTCATCCCATCATCAGACCCTCTACGCCTATGGATGCATCAATGCCTAGCCCCACCAATTATGCAGCAGTAGAGGCAACATGTTCATTGGGTACACCGTACACACAGGTATGTATCACATACATACCTAATGATACTAATGAATTTCCAAATTTGATATCTATGATACGATTTCATTACCTACACAATGTATATATTGACTTGTTGACGATTGCAACTATTTCAAGTTGCCTCTCTCACACTATTTTGATTCTCAGGTAATCCATCACTTTTACATGAAATGAATTGTGTATCATCCATAAGAGGGGTTATATTTATAGGTTATTTTTAGGGTTTTAGTGGTAGTTGTCTTAGGGATTCTCAAGTGTGCATACCATTGGTATGAATACCATTGCATAACATTGGTATGCATACCATGGTATTGCAATAGTATGCATACCATTGGTATTCATACCATGGTATGCATACCATTGGTTTTCATACCATTGGTATCGATACCGTTGTATGCATACTATTGGTATTGAAAGGGTGTGCATACCATGCTATTGCAATGGTATGCATACTATTACATACCATTGGTACACATACCATAGTATTGCAATGGTATGCATACCATGGTATAACAATGGTATTCTCAAGTATGGCATACCATTGGTATTGCAATGGTATGAATTCCATGGTATTGCAATGGTATGAATACCATGGTATGCAATGGTTTGCATACGATGGTATTGCAATGGTATGCATAACATTACATACCATGGTATTGCAATGGTATGCATACCATGGTATCAAAATGGTATTCTTATGTATGACATACCATTGGTATGCATACCATTGTATACCATGGTATTGCAATGTTACGAATACCATGGTATTGCAATGGTATGCATATCATGGTATTGTAATGGTATGCATATCATGGTATCGCAATAGTATGAATACCATTGGTATGAATAACATTTATAGGTTATTTTTAGGGTTTTAGTTGTCTTAGGGTTTTAGTGGTAGTTTTCTTATGGATTATCAAGTATGCATACCATTGGTATTGCAATGGTATGCATACCATGGTATTTCAATGGTATGCATACCATTTCATACCATGGTATCGCAATGGTATGCATACCATGGTATTGCAATGGTATGCATATCATTGGTGTGCAATGGTACGCAAAGGAAATACCAATTCCTATGCATACAATGGTATTTCCTTTGCATAGCATTACATACTATTGCATGGTATTGAAATGATATGCATAGGAAATGGTATTTTTTCTGCATACGATGGAGATGATATTGCAATGATATGAAATGGTGTGCATAGGCAAAGGAAATACCATTACCTATGCATACCATTGCAATACCATGAAATGGTATGCATATGCAATGGTATTTCCTTTGCATACCATTGCAATACCATTGCCATCGTATTTAATGGAAATACCATTGTCTATGCATACAATTGAATACCATTGGTATGGATACCAATGGTATGCATACCATTGCATACCATTGGTATCCATACCATTGTATGCATACAAGGGTTTTAGTGGTAGTTTTCTTAGTTTTGTATGCATACCATTTCATACCATGGTATCACAATGGTATGCATACCATTGCATACCATTGCAATGGTATGCAACAAAAATACAATTTCCTATACATACCAATGATATGCAAAGGAAATACCAATGCCTGTGCATACCATTGGTATGCATAGGAAATGGTATTGCATTTTCATAGCATTACATACCATGGTATTGCCTTTGTACAACATTACATATCATTGCATACCATGGTATCGTAATGGTATGCATACCATTGGTATCCATTGGCATTGGTATGCATTGACATTGGCATTCGCATTGTCATCGGTATGCATTGGCATTAGCATGGTATGCATAGGCATTGGCATTTTCATTAGCATTGACATTGGCATTGGCATTGTTATGCATTGACAATGGTATGCATTGGTATGTATGCATTTCCTTTCCATTGCCTTGTATGGTATGGTATGCATTTCAATTTCCTTGTTTTGGTATGGTATGCATTATCATTTCCTTGTATGGTATGGATTGGAAATGGTATGGTATGGTATGGTACAGTATGGTATTGTATTGTATGCATTGGCAATGGTATGGTATGGCATGCATTGGCATTGGTATGGTATGGTATGGTATGGTATGGTATGAATTAGCATGGTATGCATTGGCATTGGTATGGTATGGTATGGTATGAATTAGCATGGTATGGAATTAGTATGGTATGGTATGGTATGTCTTGCCTTGCCTTGGTATGGTATGCATTGGCATTGGCATTGGTATGGTATGGTATGGTATGGTATGCCTTGACATGCCATGCATTTCCATGCCTTTCCTTTCCTTCACTTGCCATATATTGTCTTTCCATACCATGCATTTCCATCCCATGCCTTTCCTTCACTTGCCATGTCTTGTCTTTCCATACCATTCCTTTCCATCCCATGCCTTTCCATCCCATGCATTTCCATGCCATGCCATTCTATGCCTTGCCTTGCATTCACTTTCCATGCCTTTCCTTTTCCATGCCATGCCTTTACATACCATGTCATTCCTTTCCATGCCATTCCTTGCCATGCCTTGCCTTTCCTTAACTTTCCATGTCTTGTCTTTCCATACCATGTCTTTCCATGCCATGCCTTCACTTGTCATGCATTGCCTTCACTTGACATGCCTTTCCTTGCATTCAATTTCCATGTCATCAAAGGATTCATATGTAAAAATTACAATCAAAGGATTCATTAAGCATGTAATTCTACAACTTGTTATCCCATATTTCTTATATAAAAATACTTGCATGAGAATTCCAATGTTTTGGTCAATGAGGCATAGTGCAATTTTTGAAGAGGAGGTTGATTTTCAAGAACATTGTGTCGGAAATTTGTGGGCAATGTAGTCGCATGGTCCTTGGCTAAATATACTTGTGGGAGCTTACAGAACTTCATTATGCCACTCGGTTTGTATTTTATGCCTCTATACCAAATTGGCCACATGTCCCTCAATGGCTTGAAGAGGCAAGTTGCAACTTGCGATAAAAATCAAACCAAGATTCGGATGGGAGAACCATCAATTTCATTGGATTTGGAGCATTGATTTTCAACTAGGAGGACCCCTCTGCTCTCATTGTTTCCACTAGAAAATCATATCTTGGAGTATCTCCGACACTAGGGTTTTGGTCAATGAGGCATAGTGCAATTTTTTAAGAGGAGGTTGATTTTCAAGAAAACTGTGTCAGGAATTTGTGGGTATTTGTTGGCACAGGGGAAGACCTAGGGTTCAATGCTACAACAGTGCACCAACAAAACCCTAACTATCGGCCCTTTTGACAACACCTGTGAGGTAGAGGTAAGGGTGGTTGTAGGACTCCAGTGTCTGCAACCTTAGCTGGGACACATATATGTGATTGTAATACTTAACAGAGCACTTAGCACCGACATTTCATCAATATTTAACCACTATATACTCCACAGATAAAACAGAGCATCACACCATTCGTTCAAATCTAATGTATCTAAGAACTTAGCATAGTTAGATCTAGCAGATGTAAGCACTAAGCACATTCACATAGGTCAGATCTACATCCATATACATCATTAGCATAAAGAATAAACAGATCTATCTATCTACGTCAAATCACATAGAAAGTAAAGACATAAACACATCAAGACTTTGCACAAAGCATAGCAACACACCATGTACGTGGTTCACCCCCACCCTGGGGCTAAGTCCACCAACTCTTCTTCTTTATTATCTTCGGTCAAGCTTCTTATAGGCACATAAAATCAAGATCCTACTCCACAGAATACAAGAGATTTGCGCGCACTCCGTCAGATCCTCCTTCTTCGAGCTAGGGTACAACACCAAGCCTTCTTACAATTACTTGGACGTAGCTCTGCAAGTCTCACCCAGTATGCACATAGAATTTACAACTCCTGATCACATAGATCAAACACTAGCACTTAGCACAATATCACACAGATATGTATATCTTCTCTTCTCTTACATAGCCTAGACATCTATTTATACTTTACAAAATAGGCCTAAACATGGATAAACCCATGGGACGACATTCCCATGCCCATTACATAATCCCAAATCCGAAAAAGGACCCAAAAAGGGCAGAAATCCCATGATCTCCACTTCGTCTTGCGCTCCGTCTTTGATAGACTGTCGAAGTCCTAAAATAGGTCAAACTTGACCAAGGTTCTCCCAAAACTTGGTCAAGGGCCAACAGTCCCCTAACACTCACCCGTGACTCATCTCGAGTCACTCTGATCTGGGTAGTTCTTCTTCGAAAGCCTTGAGATTGGCTTGAGTTGCTTCGACTTGTTGTTGTTCCATAGCCTCTTGTTCAACAAACTCTTGGATGAATACCTCGTTCACAGGTCCCTCCAGACATTGTTTAGCTATAATGACAACCTGCTTCAGTTCTTCTCCTTGGCCTTTGACCTCTGTGAACAAGTCGTAAGCCTTATCTTGTATAGGTTGGAGCCATTGAGTTACTTCCATAACTCTGCTCTGGATAGTGTGGATATTTTGTTGGGCGGTGCGTTGCTCTTGGGATTGCTTCATTCTTTCCACAACAAACAGGGGCTTCAGCTGGGCCTACATCATTTCAGCTTGATACTTCGCCTCTTGGAGTTGCGACTATAGTGCCTTCAGTTCTTGGTTCTCGATGAGTTGCTCGTAGGTTTGGGAACTGCAATCAGTGAGTTTCTTACTGTTGGCTCGCCAAATTGACACTTTTTGCAACCCCCATATCCACTCTTTCACCTCTTCAATTGATCTTTGACCTCATAAACTCATCTATATTTTCACACATATAACCAAATATCCAGCAAGTATAGTAAGGTATGGTCATTGATCAAAATTATTTAATTTCCTTTTATTTAATGATTAAATATGATTCTTAAAGGATTCATGACTTATTATCTTAGATTTTGTAGCTTACTTTAGTATGAAGGTTCTCTATAACTCCAGGTGATGCCAGCTTGCTCAAGCAAAACCGAATATTCCAGCTCAACTCTCATTGATGACTCACGTATAATCAATGAGATCTTCATCTCTCGGCACTACGTGTCATAGAGATGAAGATCTGTTATTAGATAAACGAGTTTAATAACATATGTCGGGCATGAGAAGTTACTCATTAATTGAAGGAATCATTTACCTTCTGTAAACGGTTGTGTATTAAATAGAAGATAGGCTATGTCACTAGAAAATCGGGATTAGTTATCTAGCTTCTGAGCTATAAAAACAATGGAATGAAATGTAATAAAGAGGAATATCTTATAGAAGAATTGTGCAACTCAAGTGTTGGTTTTCTGAATTTGACAGAGATCGACTCGTACAATGTTGTTTTTAGTATTTTAAGTAATGATACATATGTTTCTTTAGACTGTAATCTGATTTATTTTCTATTGTCAATGTTCTCTTTTACATATCCGTAGCTTAGAATTTAGCCTGCAAGTCACTTAGGGACTTGTGGCTTTCTTGGCAAGGATCCACCAAGAAAACCATAAGCCCTTCCTTTGTAATTTTAGCTTTTATATAGAATAGTTATGTTAATTGTTGCTTCCTGTTTTCATTAAAAGTAAGAATTGTCCTTAAAGTTTAGTAGCTGTAGAAATCAGATTTGTACATGTTAGAATCTATTTCTTGTTGTTTGATTGTTGTTGAAGTAATATGCACAGTGTTTTCCAGTTTAGAAATGAGCTCGGGTGTTTGGATAGATCGATTTAAAAGGATTATTTTTCTTAGTTTTGTAAGTTCAATTCGATTTGTTGTAGATTTCAATTCTAGTTTAAAGTCATAGATTGCTTCTAAAAATTTAATTTTCTAAATGGAATGTACTTAGTTGTATTTTCTTTTTAAAATTAGAAAATCTTACTCTTTTTTTTATAATGTTATATAGTTTTCTATTACTTGGTTTAGTTTCTGAGTCACATTAAAATAGATAAGTTTTCAATTAGGTAGATTCTTTAAATCAAGATTACTTTTGAAGATAGTTTTTAGAAGTATTTCGTTTCTGTAATTAGTATAGAACTTAGATTTGTATGCTTTATAGGATTTAGATATTTTGTTAGTATTAGAATTTTGAATATTGAATAGAATTAATGAATTTGAAATCTTTACATCAAAGTAGTTTGAATGATTTTTAGCTTAAAATTATAATAGATTAGATTAAGAGTAAATTAGATTAGAGTAAATTAGAATTAGGATAGGCTCTAGTCCTACACATACAATGTTTGTGCCTCAAAGTTTACCTCCCTGGGTTGACAATTTATGGAGGCTATTTGTAGTAATATAATTAGCTTGACACTTACATTCCATAGCAAGGGATTTTATTCTCTCAATTGTACTTCGAGCAATTGCTTCTCTTTGATCCCTCACATCTTGCGGGGTCTTGGGCACTGTGTGTAGATCTAAGTCTGTGACGCATTGTTGTAACTGTTGGATAAATTCTACAAGTTTCTTTACTTTCTGCGGGATTCAATCCTCTTCCTTTATTTCTAAGACTATCACAGAGAGAATTGCTCTGTTGACCGCTTCTTTCACTTCGAGTTGCTCCACGAGCAACTGTTCTTTTCCTTGTTGCATCTATGTTTTTTCTTCGTCGAACTTCACTTGCAGAGAAATATTTTCTTGTTCTATAGCTTGACATTTGTTGGCACAGGGGAAGACCCAGGGTTCAACACTCAAGAGTGCACCAAAAAAACCCTAACTATCGACCCTTTCGGCAACAGCTGCGAAGCAGATGAAGTCTCACCCGAGGTAGAGGCAGGGGGGGTTGCAAGACTCAGGTGTCTGCAACCTTAGTTGGGACACAGATCTGTGATTATCTTACTTACAATGCACTTATCATCAGTTATTCCCTAACATACATTTGTTATTATACTTCACAGAATGCACAGAGCACCGCAGTAACTAATCAAATCTGGCACTTAGCAATAGTAAATAGGTAATATCCAATAGATTAAGCACTTAGCACATTCTCCATATCATATCTAACATTCTTGTACATCTATTAAGCACAAAGAAGGATTAAATATACTTGAACACATCAAAAGGTAAGCACCTCAAGTCAAATCACATAGCATAGCAAATACAAGCACATTAGATCAGGGCACAAAGCACAACACATAGGTTTACCATGGTTCACCCCCACCCTGGGGCTACGTCCACAAAGTCTTCTTCTTATTATCTTTTGTGAATTGGGTTATAGCACCAAGCCTTCAAGATCCTACCCCACATAGGACAAGAGATCTACGCATCTCACTAGATCCTCTTTCCCCAGGTAGATCCAAGCACTAAGCCTTCTGGCACTATGGGCACTTCGAACTTACAATACTTACAGCATACACATAGATCTCACAATCACATAGACTTCTGATCACACAGATCCAACTTATGCACTAAGCTATCGACTAGATATCCCCTTTCTTACATGGCCTATACCTCTATTTATACATAGAAAAAGGCCTAAACAAGGGCCGATAGCCCTTTCCCATTAAAATATTCCCAAACCCTAAAGGGACCCAAAAATAGGTCTAGCTCCCTTAATTTTCACTTCGCATTGCGCTCCATCTCTCATAAGCTATCGAAGTTCCAAAATGGTCAAATATAACCAAGTATTCTTTAAAACTTGGTCAAGGGCCAACAGGCCCCCAACACTCACCTGTGACTCATCCTGAGTCACTCTGGTCTGATCAACTCTGCCTCGAATGCCTCGATCTTGGCTCGAGCTTCTTCAACCTGCTATAGTGCGACAACCTCTTTCTTAGTGAAGTCCTGGATCACTGTGTCATTTACTGTCCCTTCCATGCATTGTTTTGCGGTGATGACAACTTGTTCAAGCTTAGCTCCCTGGCTTTCAACTTCGGTGAATAGTTGGCATGCCTTTTCTTGGATTGGTTGAAGTCATTGGGAGACTTCCATCACTTTACTTTGCAGTGTGTGTACCTATTGTTGAGTTGTGCGTTGTTCTGCAAATCTCTTCATTCTTTCTACTGGGGTTAAGGCCTTCATTTGCGCCTGTAGAGTGTCTGCATGTTGTGTAGCTTCTTGGATTTGTGCCTCCAATGCCTGCAACTCTGGATTCTTTGTGAGGTTCTCAAGAGTTTGGGCACTTCTAGTGCACAACTGCTTGTATTCTAAAG
>JASDQU010307034.1:23896-36908 GCA_032191745.1 Picea mariana | reverse complement strand
CACAGCTCGCTAGATCCTCTTTCCCCAGGTAGATCCAAGCACTAAGACTCCTTGCACTATGGGCACTTAGAACTGACAATACTTACAGCGTACATAGAGATCTCACAATCACATAGACTTCTGATCACATAGATCCAACTTATGCACTAAGCTATCGACTAGACAGCCCCTTTCTTACATGGCCTAGACCTCTATTTATACATAGAAAAAGGCCTAAACAAGGGTCGACATCCCTTTCCCATTAAAATATTCCTGAACCCTAAAGAGACCCAAAAATAGGTCTAGCTCCCTTAATTTCTGCTTCACGTTGTGCTCCATCTCTGACAAGCTGTCGAAGTTCCAAAATGGTCAAATATAACCAAGTATTCTTTAAAACTTGGTCAAGGGCCAATAGGCCCCCAACACTCACCTGTGACTCATCCTGAGTCACTCTGGTCTGATCAACTCCGCCTCGAATGCCTCGGTCTTGGCTCAAGCTTCTTCGACCTACTATAGTGCGACAACCTCTTGCTCGGTGAATTCCTGGATCACTGTGTCATTTACTGGCCCTTCCATGTGTTGTTTTGCGGTGATGACAACTTGTTCAAGCTTGGCTCCCTGGATTTCAACTTCGGTGAATAGTTGGCATGCCTTTTCTTGGATTGGTTGAAGTCGTTGGGAGACTTCCATCACTTTACTTTGTAGTGTGTGTACCTGTTGTTGAGCTGTGCGTTGTTCTACAAATCTCTTCATTCTTTCAACTGGGGTTAAGGCCTTCATTTGCGCCTGTAGCATGTCTGCATGTTGTGTTGCTTCTTGGATTTGTGCCTCCAATGCCTGCAACTTTGGATTCGTTGCGAGGTTCTCAAGAGTTTGGGCGCTTCTAGCGCACAACTATTTGTATTCTAAGGAAAAGGTTTTTAATCGGTCGACTATTTTTCGGGCAGTTGCCTCCCTTAACTCTCTTATTTCTCAAGGAGTCTCTGGCACAATACGAAGTTCCAGATCTATGATGCGTTGTTGGAGTTGTTGGATTACTTATTCTAGTTGTGTTTCCTACTGTGGAACACATTCTTCAATTTTTACCTCTATGACCGTCACAGAGCGAAGTGCTCTGTGAACCCTTTCCTGCACTTCAAGTTGCTCTGCTAGCAACTGTGATTTTTCCTCATCCCACTTTTATTTCAGGGAAAGATTTTCTTGTTCTACCTTGCTCTGTTGCTCTAGAAGTGCGCTCTGTACTAGTGTTAGAGCCTAGGTGGCTTGCGTTGTATCTTCTTGAGCTCGTCGAAGGTGAGCTTCGATTTTATCGGTGATCTGGTGTAATTGGGTGGGCTCATCATCAGTTCTTGCTGTTGAAACTGTCAAGGGTGTAGTAGAAGTTTCTAGGTTGGACTAGAGTACCTGTTGCATTCCTTGAATTTCCCCCTTGATTCGGCTAAATAACTCCTCCTGCTTCGCTTCTTGTCTGTCTACGATTTCTTGTGAAGCATCATTTAGTGTAACGGTTAAGAAGTCGAAGTCATCCGATGTGAGGGTGGTCTTGAATGTAGTTCGGGTGGCCTTAGATTTCTTTCGAGATGAGGGATTTAGTGGGGTAGTCTTCCTTTTCTTGGAGGGATCCTCCTCCTCTCTAGGCGGAGTAACCTCGCCTTTTTTTTGCTCGACTTCTGTCCTGCCTAGTTCTTCACCGTCACCTCCCTGCGCGGGTGAAATCGAAGGGGTCTTCGTAGATGTGCTATGGACATCTTGAATTTCAGTATCCTTCTTAGTATTGCTTGGTCCAGGCATATCTAGCATAGCTTCAGGTATTTCCATGTCGGACATTTCTGCGAGTTCCACTGGAACAAGGAGGTCCGCTGACCATTCCTTGGTAATCTGCTCCAAGTCTTCTTTGGTCAACTTGTAGTATGATTGGAGCTATTGTTTGTGTTCATCAGCGCACGCTGTGATATATGTGAAATGGTGACCGACGTTGAACCTTATCAAAGGTCTAAACCTATGAAGTGTATTTAGAGTTATGCGCGGTGTAGACTAGATTGCATTCTTCAATTGGATGTAATAGGCGTGGAAGACGACATTAGACTACCACTATTTGTTCATGTCATTAGAGTACCATAGCGTATAGAAATTCACCGCCAGTGGTTTGAAAGGCTCGATCTCTGGAAAAGTGGTACCTTCTGGTAGCTCCCATGCGATAAAGGCTATTAGTATGAGCAACCAACTAAAATGAAACTCATACCCTTGGTCTTGCACTTCTTTGCAATCAAGATCCAGCTGGTTTACAAGATATTGTGCCCAATTCATTTGTAGTCCCTCAACGCACTTCCCTGAGAGGTCAACTACAAATCCAGTCACCTGTGTTGGTCTATTCTTGCGAACTAGCTTGCCTGTGATCAGCCGACAGGCAAGGCACACTGCGCCATCCTAGATAGAGGCTACCTTGTAGCCTCGCGTGCCCTTCTCAACATCGCCATAAGTTTCTTTTGTCTTCTGCGCTAGTGCTCGGTTTAAGTCTTTCCTGGGTAAAACTCTTGCAGGTCAGGGCCTTGCATGTTAAGCCCTGTGATCCGATTGATCAAGGTCGGATCTACAGTGATGCGGTGGTCCAGCCATAAGTATCCTCCATGGCAGCAAGACAGCAGCAGCTTGACACATGCATTGACTTCTTATTGTCTACCGAAGTGCAGGATATTCATTACATTAAGCAGTGTGGACTGTGCAAGGTTTTGGGTCCATGACTGTGGGACAATCTTAGAATTATTACCCTTAGTTCTAGTTAAGAATTTATGTGGAGATAACATGTTGTAAGTTTTATGATCTCCAAGGTTAAAATCACTGAACTTTAGTGCTGCAAGCTTGTCCTAATCAGCACGGACTGCGTGCACCCCTTTCGGAAGGTATGCGGTGATCAACGCATACTCAAAGTCTCGAAGTACGCTGTCACGGTTGATGGCACCACTTAGAGGAGGTAAGTAAGTTGGCTAAATGCATGGGATAAGCTTATCATTTGCGAGGTCGTCCTTGTGCTTAGTTCTTCTTTCTGCGTCGGCTCGAGACGTCCCTGCTCAAGAGGTTGATGGGAAGGCATGTACTCCTTCCATGGACGATGCTTAGACACCAGTGGACATTCTTCTTTCTGACATGAATCTCTCAGCCATTAAGTCAATTAAAACTTCTTCAACTACTTTCTCGGCAACGCTGAGCTCGTTCGACCTACAAGCTTAGGTCGACTAGCTCGGGTGTGAAAATGAGTTCAGAGACTACAACGAGAAATTTGGAAGCAAGGCAATGATCACAAAGCGGAGTAATCTCAAGTTTGGGGCTCAAATTATCATTTAGAAAAATTATTTTCGGTGCACGGCGTGACAGACTAAGTAGGGAAACTCAGCAACGGTCTGCTTCTAACAGGTGTGAGGTATCATTAACTGATGTTTTGTCCATTATAGCGTCGTCTGATAGTCTAGTGGTGAACCATAAATGCTTTCTGATCCATTTGGATTAGTGTCTAAATGGTTATATTGGCTTCCAAAGGCTATATTGCTTTGACATGGTGAAGTTCCATATGTCGTTGTTCTGCTATCCCGACGAAGCTCAAATTCTGCAGGTTTTCCTTCTGTGGGGTTTCTTCTAGAACATTCTATAGTTTTTCTAACTTTTCTCTCTTCTTCATGAGTTTTCTAGCCTTCTTCCCAGTGAGCTTCAACTCAGTCATCTTTTTCCCATGTTGATTATTTTCTTCTCTTGGCATGGTAACTTCGCAGTGTTGAAATTCTTTCTTTAGATCCATGGGTATTACTTGTCCATCATATTTTTCGATCCTCTGTGGTGTTTCTAGTGTTTTTTCAACTTCATCATCCAAGTTCCTGGCGTCAAGAACCTTTGATCTGTTCTTCGTTCTTCAATAAACTATGCGATCCTTCTAGTCATGAAGTCTCTTAACTCTTGTCTATGTTGTTCTAGGTCCTTTTCTGCTTCCTTTTTTTCTGCCTTGATCTTTCTCAATCCAAGATTTACCAAGTAACATAGTAAGCAAGGTGTTGTCCTCCACGAACTTAACAATCTCAAAATCTTCTTCTGTCGAGGTTCCTTGAGAATTCATACATATTTGAGTGAGCTTCCCACATAGGTTTACCATCTTTCCTCTGAATAACCCTATTCCTCCTAATGAAGGGGTCATGTCAGGTTTTCCTATAGCTTTCCAAGTTCCTTCTGTCATAATGTTCACCTGTGTTTCTTCATCCAAAACAAAGTCAATGTCAAAGTCTCATATTCTCACTTTGGTCTATTCTTTCTTCTTGAAGATTTCTAATAAGCTGAGGTCTCTGTGATCATTAAGGGTTTCTTGCATTTTCATCAATACTTTCTCTGGTTTTTTATGGGGTTCTGCCTTAGGGTGTCCTTCATTCAGATTTATTCTTTCAAGCTTAGCAATCATTCTAGGGAAATCTAATACTTCATGGTCCATAGACTTGCAATAGAGACAACTCATTCTTCCACCAGGGCACTCCTTAGCTATATTTCCTAGTTTTCTGCAACTGTAAGATAGGGTTAATCCTCTCTTTATCCTAAATGATCCCTAGCCTCTTTTATACTACGCACTAGGATCATGGTAGCTAGCATGTAAAAATTTCTTTCTAGGATCCTGCATCTAGTTGTTAGTCCAAACAGGGGTAGACCCAGGGTTCAATGCTCAAGAGCGCACCAACAAAACCCTAACTACTGGCCCTTTCAACAACACCTTTGAAGCAGATGAAGTCTCACCCGAGGTAGAGGCAGGGATGGTTGCAAGACTCAGGTGTCTACAACCTTAGTCGGGACACAGATCTGTGATTATCTTACTTACAACGAACTTATCATCAGTTATTCCCTAACATACATTTGCTATTATACTTCATAGAAAGCACAGAGCATCGCAGTAACTATTCAAATCTGGCACTTAGCAATAGTAAATAGGTTATATCCAACAGATTAAGCACCTAGCACATTCTCCATATCAAATATAACATTCTTGTACATCTATTAAGCACAAAGATGGATTAAATCTACTTGAACACATCCAAAGGTAAGCACCTCAAGTCGAAGCACATAGCATAGCAAATACAAGCACATCAGATCAAGGCATAAAGCACAACACACAGGTTTACCATGGTTCACCCCCACCCTGGGGCCATGTCCACAAAGTCTTATTCTTATTATTGTTTGTGAATCGGGTTATAGCACCAAGCCTTCAAGATCCTACCTCGCGCAGGACAAGAGATCTGCGCAACTCGCTAGATCCTCTTTCCCCAAGCAGATCCAAGCACTAATCCTTCTTGCACTCCGGGCACTTAGCACTTACAATACTTACAGCGTACATAGAGCTCTCACAATCACATAGACTTATGATCACACAGATCCAACTTATGCACTAAGCTATCAACTAGACAACCCCTTTCTTACATGGCCTAGACCTCTATTTATACATAGAAAAAGGCCTAAACAAGGGCTGACATCCCTTTCCCGTTACAATATTCCCAAACCCTAAAGGGACCCAAAAATAGGTCTAGATCCCTTAATTTCCTCTTCGTGCTGCGCTCCATCTCTAACAAGCTGTCGAAGTTCCAAAATGGTCAAATATGACCAAGTATTCTTCAAAACTTGGTCAAGGTCCAATAGCGTTGTTCTACAAGTACTCCTTGTACTTGCATCAAAGCCTGGGTGGCTTGTTCTATTTCCTCTTGTGCTCATCGAAGGTGAGCTTTGACTGTCTCAGCTAGTCGGTGGAGTTGGGCTTGCTCATCTTTCAACTCTGATTCTCCCGATGGAAGAGGCACAATGGAGGCTGCGCGGCTGGACTGAAGGGCCTGTTATAACCCTCAGAGTTTGACTTCAATTTTATCATACATTTCTTCCTTCTTGGCTTCCTATTTCTCTGCTATTTCCATGGAAGCATCGTTCAGGGCTGCTATGATGAAGTCAAAATCATCAGAGATGAGGACAGTCTGCATCTTGGTCATGGTGGCTTTCAATTTCTTCCAGGAAGACGGTTTCGGGGAGGAAACCTTCCTCTTCTTCTATGGATCAACCTCGTCTTTGGGTGGGGTTACTTCACCTAACTTATGTTCATCTTCTACTTCATCATCACCTCCTTGGTCAAGTGACACTGAAGTAGTCTTTCCTGAGGTGCTGCTTAAATTTTGGACCTCTTCAGTCTTCTTTCGTCTACTGGTTCTGGGTGTATTTTGTTCTTTATGAGTGTCCTTTGGGCTGTCAAGGTCAAGTATATCTACAGGGTTGGCAGGGATAAGGATTTTAGCGGACCATTCCTCAGTGATCTCCTCCATGTCTTCTTCTATAAGTTTGTAATATGACTGGAGCTTCTCTTTATGTTCATCTGCTCACGTTGTAATGTAGATGAAGTGTCGATCTATGCTAAACTTCATTAGGGGTAAGAGTTGTTGTAAGGTGTTCGGATTCATGTGAGGCTCAGTTTTAATGGCTCACTTTAGCTGGAGGTAGTATGTATGGAACACAACGTTTGACTGCCATTGTTTGTTCATATCAGTTGAATATCACAGGGTAGCAAACTTCACAGCAAGTAGTTCGAACAACTCTATGTTAGGGAAGGTCGCTCCTTCTAGCATCTCCCAGGCAACAAATGCAATGAGGACCAGGATCTAGCTGAAATGAAATTCATAACCCTCATCCTGTGCTTCTCAACAATCTTGTTCCAACTAGTTAACTAGATACTTCGCCCAATTCATCTATAGGCCTTCTGCGCACTTCCCTGCGAGGTCAACGACAAAGCCGGTGACCTGTGTAGGTTGGTTCTTCCTTACTAACTTTCCAGCAATCAGTTGACATGCGAGGCGCACTGTGCCACTCTGGATGGAAGATACCTTGTATCCTCTTTTTCCCTTCTTGACGTCTCCATATGTATCCTTGATCTTCTCTGGAAGTGCACGATCTATGGCTTTTCCTGGATAAAAGTCCTATAGGTTGGGTCCTTGCATACTCAGGCTTGGTATCTCGTGGATCAGCGTTGGGTCAACTGTAATGCGGCAGTCTAGCCATAAGTATCTGTCATGGTAACATGACAGTAGCATCTTGACACGGGCATTGACTTCCTAGTGTCTTCCGAAGTGTAGGATCTTCATGAAATTCAACAAGGTGGACTGCACGAGGTTCATCGTCCACGACTAGGGAATTATCTTTGAATTTTTCCCTTTATTTCTAGTTAGGTACTTGTATGGGGTGAGCATACCATAGATCTTGCGATCTCTGAGGTTGAAGTCACTAAACTTTAGTGCTGCAATCTTGTCCTGGTCTACGCAACTGCGCATATCCCCTTCAGGAGGTACGCAGTAACTAGGGTGTACTCGAAATCTCTTGGTACACTATCATGATTTACTGCCCCGGCTAGAGGTGGGATATACTCGGGCAATATATATGGAATAAAATTCGCATTAGCTAGGTCATTTTTGTGCTTGGTTCTCTTTTCTGTTGTTGGTCGGGATGGCCCCGATCCATGAGAAGTCGACGGAGAGGCTTGTAGTCCTCTCGTTGATGACGCTTGTACACATGTAGACATCAAAATTACTCTTTTAGTCAAGAAGTTGATGAGGAATTCTTCGACAACTTTCTCTGCAGTATTGAACTCGTCTGACATACACGCTCAGGTTTGGAAATATTGGGTTCGAGGGTTAACTTAGACACTACAATGGGATATAGGGAAATAGTGCAATGATCACTATGTAAAATCAATGAGTCTACGAGCTCAAATTCACATTTAGAAAAAGTGTTCTCAGTGCATGGCACGACGAGATAAATAGATAAGTTGGCAACGGATATCTTGCAACGGGTGAGAATACTTCATTAACTATGTTATGTCTGTTATGGCGCAGTCCAACGGTCTGGTGGTGAACCATAAATGCCTTTCTACCCATTCAGGGGGGTCGACCGAATGGTTATATTGGTCCCAATGACTATATTTCTTCACCATGGCGAAGTGCCATGTGACGATGTTTTGTTATCCCGGTGAAACTCCAATTTTGCAAATTTTCCTTCTGCAAAGTTCCCTCTAGAACCTTATGTAACTTGTCGATCTTATCTCTTTTCTTACTTAGTTTTCTATCCTTCTTTCCAGTGAGCTTCATCTCGATATTCCTTTTTCCATTATGATTCTTATCTCCTTTTGTCATAGTTACTTCGTGTTGTTGATATTCTTTCCTAAGATTCGAGGGTGATACTTCTTCTTTATCTAGAGTAGGTACTTCAATATTATGTGGTTCTTCTAGTGTTCTTACAACTTCGACATCCGAGTCTCTGGTGTTAAATAGCTTTGATATGTTCTCATGTTCTTCAATCAAGTGCGTGATCCTCCAAGTCATGAAATATTTTAACTCTTGCTTCTTTTGTTCTAAGCCTTCTTCTTCTTCTTTCCTTCTAGCATGATCTCTTTCAATCCAAGGTTTTCCTAGTAATATGGTAAATGGGGCGTTGTTCTCAATAAAGTTAATAATCTCAAAATATTCCTCTATCGAAGTTCCATTGGCATTCATATATATCTGGGTGAGATTTCCACATAGATTTATCAACTTTCCTCTAAATAATACTATTCCTCCTAATGAAGGAGTCATAGCAGGATTTCCTAAAAGTTTCCAAGTTCTTTCTGTCATAATATTCACCTGCGTTTCCTCATCTAGAACACATTAAATGTCAAAGTCTCCTATTCTTGCTTCAAGGAATTCTTTTTCTTTGAAGATCTCTGATAAGCTGGCATGTCGGTGGTCATTCAAGGTTTCTTTTATCTGTAGAAATACTTTCTCTGATTCTTTCTGGGGTTCTTCCATAATCATAGTTTTTGGATCTGTCTTAGGGTTTTCTTGTCTCATGTTCATTCCTTCAAGCTTAGCAATCATTATAGGGCAATCCAATACTTCATGGTCCATAGCTTTGCAACAAATACAACTAGGTATTCTCCCAAGGAATTTCTTAGCAAGCTGTCTCGGTCTTCTGCAACTATAATAGAAGTTTAATCCTCTCTTTCTTTGAAATGATCCCCAGTCTTTCCTGCTAGGGTCATAGTAGCTAATCTGCAAATATTTCTTTCTAGGATCCTTCATCCACTTGTTAGTCCAAACATTATTTCTATGCATAGGTATAACATATCTTTCATTATTCTTATCAGATATATGCATATCAAACCTTCTTTCATCTATTAGTTCCCTAGTTTTCAAGCTAGGACAGAATCTATGAGACATACTTAGATTCATACTATTGAAACAAAATTTCCACTTATCTTACTTCTACAGAGCACAAAGCTTTTAGATCTAAAACGTTTCACTATTATTACCTTTATCAGAGCACAGAGCTTGCAGATCTTACCTCTTTTCTTCAGATCTGACCTCTTTTCTTCAGATCGAGCTTCTTTCTTTAGCATAGAGATTCACAGGTCAAGTAGAATGTTGTGCACTAGGGAAATAGATCTACGCACAGAGCTTTCTCACTTTCTGGTCGAATCTTTGCACAAAGCTTCTTCTTCCTCAGTTCCCAGTAATCACAATTTTAGGTCTCGGTAACAGAACCATTTGTTGGCACAGGGGCATACCCAAGGTTAACCACTACAATAGCGCACCAACAAAACCCTAACTACCGACCCTTTCAGCAACACCTGTGAAGTAGATGAAGTCTCACCCGAGGTAGAGGCAGGGGTGGTTGCAGGACTCTAGTGTATGCAACCTTAGCTGGGAGATAGATCTATGATTGCAATACTTAACAAAGCACTTAGTGTTATTGGATAAATTGGTAGGTGTGAACACTAACTGATCTCCCTAGATCCACCTAGATCTAGAACAAAACACACTAGAACATGACATTTTCCTTAAGTTTTAAATATTGAATTTACTAACTAAAGAAGGATAGGTGAAATACCATTTAAACGTCGCTTCCTCTCACTATCACCATACTAGCTTCGTTCCAACACTCATACAATGATGAACCTGCAAAAGAACGCAACCAACCAAAGTGATAGTAATAGCATGAACTCAATATAAACCTATGTATGTGATCAAGGAATCATACAATAAAACACAACAAGCTTTATAGGAAAGAATCATATTACTATATCATATTAAATGTGAAAGAGAGATTACAACCATGGCCTTGATGTCGTAAGGTCCCTTCCAATTGTCCTTCATTCCCCACACACTTCCACTCCAAGAATTCTAAAAGCATAGATCTGATAATATTCACAATCTATCTTGACAAAGGCAAAACTCAAAGACACGCCAACCAATCTAATAATTCCAAGCCAAATCCAACTTAGCCATTCTCCATGAAAGCTCCTCTACTTTTATAAGTTGAAGAGGATAAGGTGAGGAGGTTAGGATGATCCCACTAAATCATGAAAGCAAGTAAGATCCAAACCATTTGGATGCCACCTCACCATGGAAGTTTCTCCTTCTAGAAGATTCGAGAAAACGCTCGTTTTTCCCATGTGTAAGCATTCTCGCACCCTACCTATAGAGCAGACTGCAAAATCCTCATGACCTAGCTATGATGCAACCTGCGAGAATCAGGCATTCTTGCACCCTAGCTATAATGCAGCCTGCGAACTTCCTTTTTTAGAGGGTTTTTACAAAGGAAAATGCAACTTCTTTTCTCAGAAAAAGTTCTTCTCCCTTCTTTCTTCAAGAACTCGAGCCACTGACCCTTTTGAAGACTACAGATAGGTTTACATCATTAACGGTCATAGGGATGATGAAAATAATGTGTAACAGAGAGCCCCACAAAGTATGAAGTTAGACCATAGTGATATCTAAAATACTTTGTCAAGTGTGTGTAGGGAACAAGGAACAGTCGGTCGGAAACCGGCCAACAAATAAGGAAATACAGTACAATAATACATCATCACTGAGGTAGGCATTCCCATACTCAGAATACAAATGACTCAGAGCATAAATGTCGACATGTGAATATCCATGTCAAGTAAGATAGGTCATGGTCACCAAACATACACTGTGGATCCATGCCGATATGACTCAAATCTGAACTTAGCCACCAAAAATACACTGTGGATCTATGTGTTAAAGACTCAAATTTGAACATAACCATGAGACATACAATGTGGATCTATGCAATAGTACAAACTGAATATACTCCAATTCAACCTGAATCTGTCAGAAAAGATTTAGGGTCTTCATCTCCACCACTCTATAGTACGAATCTAACCATGTGATTACATGTGTCGAAGTTGAACATGGTAGAAACCACTTGATTATCGGTCGTTAGTGAATACCACTAACAAGTGCGAGAGAAATCACCATTAATGTCAATGACTCCCAAGGTACTCTAGTACAATCCAACAAATGTGAATCAATGAGTTGAGGTCGAACACTCGGCGAAACCTTCCGATCAGGGGTCAATAACAAAAACCCACTATCAAAAGTGAGGAAACCTGCCATTGAGGCATGCAAGTTCCAAGGTACCAATTGGTTTCTAAGTCTAATTCTTGGATAATGAGTTGAAGTCGAGAGGAAAAGACTCGTCACAGGAGGGCCTTAATGTATCCCACATCAATGACATGAAACGGGTAACAATATTTGAAGTAGATCAGAGTAACAAGTGATTCAGGACTGACTCAGGGGTGGTTGATGCAATAGAAGGCTTAAGGACTGCAGAAATGACCGATGCAATAGAAAGCTTTCCGGGTTGAATTTCTCTTTGAACATATTGACGACACGACAACTATCTTGGAAATACTGACTCAACAACAAGGATCACATACTGATTTGTAATTTTATAAAGAAGTATGATCAAGAGACAAGTGGATTTTCCAACCTAGACACAAGGTGAGTGAAAGGGTGTCATGTTCAAAAGCGACTCTTCCATGGAATACAGGTTTAGACATATTTCTTTCCCAATTTTTCCCCCACCATTGCTGGCGAGTACCTCTTTATTTTTACACAAGCTTGAGGAGGATAACATATGCTTGAAATGTAATCTCATCCTTCGGACGAGTCCCTCAAAGTATGTTTAACGAACCCTAGGAAGGAGTGGTTTGGTCCCACATGGTCCTTTCAATGTTTGTTTTATGAGTCCAAAGAAAGAAAACTCATGGGTTTTTAATGTTTAGAGAGTCTGAAAAACACTTAAAGAAAACTCCGGTCCCATATGGGCCTTTCAATGTTTGTTTAACGAGTCCAAAGAAAGAAAACTTAAGGGTTTTTCATGTTTAGAGAGCCTGAAAAACACTTAAAGAGAACTCTCTTAGTTCCTTTTTCATAAAGTAGTCTGATGAGACCGAAAAAGAGATAAACTATCGCTCAACAGATGTTTTCTTCAAATACTTTAACAAGCGTTAAAAGTACAAGGTCGATCAGCAATCTTTTCATGTTTAGAGAGTCTGAAAAGAGATTAAAGGGAATTCCAGTGGGTTACTTTTTCGTATAACCTTTACGAGTCCAAAAAAGTGATAAAAGTATACTCAGTTACATTCTCACATATTTACGAGCACGAGAAATAACAAAGACTAAGGTTGGTAACTTATTCTCATGTATTTACGAGCATGAGAAAGAACAAAGACTAAGCTCAGGATTGTTTTCATTTTTACGCAAGCTTTAAAACAAAACAAAACTATGTTTGGACCTGGTTTCATTTTTACACAAGCTTGAACCAAAGGAAACTATGCTTGGACCTGGTTTCAGTTTTACACAAGCTTGAACTAGAGGAAACTATGCTTGAGGTAAGTGGTTTCATTTTTACACAAGCTTGAACCATAGAAAAATATGCTTGGACTTCCCAACGCATAACACATGGATGGTTGGTACTTAGCCCCCAGTTTAAGAAACTAGCAGCTCTACTTTAGCATGAAGTCTAGAGGCTAAAAGTATTCCCCCCCAAGCTTTGTTTCATCCAACGACAAAGGCAGAGGAAATCAAGCTTCAAATACTAGACGAAGGACTTGACTCAAATAGAGAGGGGGGGAAACTATTTCATTTTTTAACGAGCTTGGCACAGAAACAAGAACTATGCTCGTAACCTTTGTTTC
>JASDQU010307033.1:1609-51072 GCA_032191745.1 Picea mariana | reverse complement strand
AGCACAATTGATATGGTCCCTATGGATGAGCAGAATGGATGTGGTCCCTGTGGATGAGCATAGTGGATGTAGTCCCTAATGGTCGAGCACTAGTGGATGTGTGAGATCCCTTGCTATATTGTCTGAGAGTAAGATTGACCATAACCCTAGTTATGTTGTAAAGGGTACAGGTCACCTTCACCATATTTGAGATAATTAATATTGGGAAAATATTAATTATTATTATTATTATTAAGAGAAGAAGGTCGTCCCTATTGAGCCAATAGACATGTCTTTTGGTCAAGTCACATTTAGTATAAATATAGGCAAGTTCTCATTACGAACACACACTTCACTTGTGATATTTTGGTAATTTTAGATCTTGTGTACGGTTGAAGTGCGCACCTATCTTGGGTGCTAGTTCTTGGTTTTGGTGAGCACCCTTTTGTGTGCATATAGAATTTATGGTTTTTGGATCATCTCTTGTGAAAATAGCAAAGGATTAGCTGGGTTTTCTTCCCTTGTTGAGAAGGGTTTCCCATGATACTTCTTGTGTTCTTGTGCATGGCATTCTTCTTGTGATCSTTGGTTTACKRCAACACTTGTGTATGGTGTAGCTGCATTGGTTATGGTTCAAGTACATGTTAATGATAAAATGAAATAAACCTAATGCTTGATCTATAACATTGAGAAAATCAACACTATTGAGATGTGTATGGGGGTCAGATGATGAGCCTGTCTCTTGCCTCCATGCAATACTCAACATAGAAGGCCATATTTGGATCTAATGTTCCCTTGGGGTTTGTTTAATTGACCTATTCAAACCGCTTGTAAATGTCATCTCAGATGATCCTATTCAACTCCTGCCTCCTAGGTAAGAGGTGGCCAGGTGCATATTTATGGGTGTCTGTTATTGTAGAGAACACCAACATAAAGGGAGTCTTAATTGTCCCATTTCTTATAGAAATAAAAAAAATTTGGGAACCAAATCCTCTCGAAGTGGGGAGGTATTTTCCAACATGGATCATTCTATATTTTTTCATCATTTTGGGCACTTTTTGTTGTATAAAATAGAGTTAAGGACATGTAAAGTCTAGGTTAGGGTTGATCCTAATTCGGTGTCTTGGGGCCCTAAAACTTTCAAAGTTTTTTTTGGGCATTATGAAAGTATTTGGGGTTAAAACTTCACAATTCTAGTTCACGACCCCTCAATGTTATTCTACTTGTTAGAGATTTCCAACAGTCCAAATAGCACCTAAATTGGATTTTATATGAGGGAGTTATGCCTTTGGAAATTTGAACTATTATTTGACCTATATATATATATATATAGTGTTTAGTAATTATATAGTTATTTCTTTCTTTTATTTTGTTTCTTTTAGGATTTTTAGATTGGTTGATGGAGCCATTAAACTCGTTAGAATGAGTTACACCAAATGAATTGAGTTACTTAGACAACCCCGAACCAAAATCATTATCCCAGTTGACAGACGGTCAATTTCTCTCGTCAACAGAGTGTTATGATAGTATTTAAATTTGATGATTGTGTCTTCAGGGGCTAATGATATCACAATGGCATCTAACTACTAATGATAGTTCAAGTGGAATTAACTCAATACTAAGTTCTACAAAGAAATGTAAAGTATGGATAAGGTAGTGTATAGAGAGTTTTTCCATTATAAAAGTAACACTAGGTATTCTTGGAAACTGTGTGATCTTTAAACATTGTGCAGAAAAGATTCAACATCAATCATTCACTTTATCATGCAACTACTGGAAAGTACCCTGTTCAAAATCACTAACTCAAGCAAAGCTATAAACTCATAATTAACACTTAATAAAAAATTCCTAATTCAAATTCAAGACAATAAAAACACTCTGTGCAAACCTACAAACTCTTAGATAATGCTAATTAGAAATCACAACTCAAATTCATAACTGAGATTTCATTAAAAAATCATAACCTAAAGTGAACTAAGCTATCATTAGAAATCATACTCAAAATAAACTAAGATGCTATTAGAAATCATAACTCAAAATCCATTTCTATCATGTCATGCTGAGGAAAAATTAACAAATGAAATAGACCTACAGAGAGTATTTGCAATTACAAATAAACCTATCTAAATTAGTACTATGTAGAGTAATTTACTGCTAGGGAGAAAAAGACATGATAGTGTAATTAAACATCTTCTACAACCTGCAAACAAAATATTAGAAGTTTAATCATTAACACACAACCATGGACGTCCCTCTATGATATACACACAATTCAGAAAGTAATCTGCAAACAAGAGAAGATGTACAGAGAGATGAATTAGACAAGCGATCTGCAATTAAAAGATACACATAACAAGTAATTTGAAATTGAGAAATTTACACAGTAAAGAAGTGATTTTGAAATCTAAGAAATATGAAAGGCAAATGTATAAATGTAAATATGTATTGGTATAAACAATCACCCATACCACTGGTGGGCCCCCCAGAAGGTCGTGGAAACTCTTCAACAAGAAGTCGAAGTCACTAAGCTAGCGCAACACTAGAATTGATATAAAAACAGAGTATACAACAAAAATGGTGATAATGTCTGTGTAGAATAATAAAATTCATCTCCTCTTCATTTCATGGATAGTGGTATTTATAGATGATTACATAGATTGAGATGTCGACAACTAGAAGGGTCGACTCTCTCTAAAAATAGTAAATTTATTAAATTTATTATAACAACAACATCTTTCTTAACAGTCTTTGTGTGCCACTCAATGGTCATTGTAACTACCCAATCCGAGATGCGTCTAGATCCATAGTTGGAGGGCATGAGGGGGCATAAAACCCATATCCTTGATTTGTCCATCAATGGCCACCAATGTGCTAACCTCCAACTCCTAGACGCTCCCAGTGCCAGATCGAGTGTCGGACGAAGTGTCAAATCAAGTGTTGAACGGAGTGCCATACGAGGGACTGGATGGAGGATCGAATCATGATTCTGACCTGTTGCAAGAAAACCATAACGATAGATATTTATAATCAATTAACTGATATGAATTAATCGTAAAACCATTGCAAAAATGATGATCATACATACCTTGTGTGATTCCATGGAAAATTTATGTATAGAGCTTGATAATACCCTTAAAATGGCTAAATGAGAGCATAGAATATATAATGTCATATGAAAAAAAGGATTTGGCCATTGGAAAAAACATATTCAAAACACCAACCCAACATTACCCCCACGCCTAAGGATTTGTCGGTCCCTCTGCAAGAAAAAATGGATCACCCGACATAACTATACTCGTGAAGGACGGGGTGGATTGTCTTTAGAAGCTTCTCCCTCTTTCCCTAGGGAATTTTTCTTAGGCCTTTTACAATGTTTCAATTGCATCCAGAGACTAGGATTGGTGGTGTCATCTGATCAACCAATCACTGAAGAAAATTCACTTTGCTTGCAGTACAACATTGTCATGATGCAGATGCCTATCCATAGTTTTTCGTTCTTCCAATTGTTGAAGCTACTGAGCATTTTCTTGTTGAAACTTCTCAATAACTGGGGTATGATCATATGGCTAGGGATAAGAAGGCTTGGATTCCTTTACAGATTTAGAAGGTATATCAACTTTAGAAGATGATGTAGGCATCTGGGAGGAAGGAGTAACAATGTTTTTGTGAAGGAGACTAGGTGTAATAGGTTCACATTTTTCCTCTTTATCGGGATTAGACTCCTCTGCATAAACTTCTCTGGGTCTTTTATGGGGGCTCTCATGATTGAAATACAATTGGATAGGATATGAAGTGCTTGGAGGTTTGAAATTGGGTTTTCCACTCATACTTCAGGTGCTTCTTCAAAAATATTCCCCCTTGAATCGATTAGCTCCTCTCCTCTTTGTAGGGACTGAAGGAAAATCTTGTTGAAATGCATATTGTAGATTCTTGGTTTGAGGATCAATAGGTGTTGAAGGAAATGGGGAATTATCAGCAGACTTTTTGATTTTCTTACCAGATGAGGTTGCAGGGGAATCAATAATTTTCTTGGCCTTTTGATAGGACAGAGAGATAGTTTGAGTTGGAGGGTTTGGATTTTTCTGAGAATGAGGCTTAGATGGAGTGACAACCCCTAAATCGACTGATCTCTTTCTTTTCTTGATTGTGAGATGGGGGTTTGAGAATTGGTAGAGGAATTTGTCCCATGTCTTGCTCTATTTTTTCAATTTAGCTATAACAAGCAATTTAATGAGGCCATGGTGGAATAAATTGTTGTGAGGGTTGGGCAAAATTTTACAAACTTGGAAATACATTTTATCAAGTGTTTTCAAGAAGTAGAAAGGGAAATTCAGGGGTTTATTGAATTTAAAATGAGCTAACAGACGAAAATTAAAAACTTTGAAAACAGAGTACCTACCTTCACAAGTGGTGAGCCTGGTAATTACGATTGGGGGGTTAATCAATTCATCCTTGATCCATTCTTTTGAGTACCCTTTGGCTCTAGAAAAATTTTGAAATTCAAGCTTGAACACTCTGTTATAGCTTGGACATGGCAATTGATGGTGTTTGAACCCTTGATCCCCAACTCATGGCAATTTCGTGGTTGAGGCAATAGATTACTCAGAGACCAAGAAGACCAGAGACCCTACGTGAGCTAGTATGTCATCGAACCCAAGAGTGAATTGTAGTGAGACGCCATTGTCATGGCCCTGCAGACTAGCCAAGAATGGTCCCCACCCCGCGCGAAGGAAGATCTCTCTACACTCTATGAATTTTGGAATGGTCAGTAGCTTGACGTAAGAGGATGGTTCATAGAGGTTGGGAATGGTTACAGTGCGGAGGATTAGAATGATAAAGGAATCGGGGAGAGGGTGAGTGTGACACCGAAAACAAAGGATGAGTGAAATGGTAATTGGGGTAGAGTACCGGTTTTTAATGCAATTGAGGTGGAAACAGTTGAATTCATGGGAGAATTCATCATCCACGATCGCTTTGTGTGACTATGATTACACCGCGTTTAAATTTTGAATGGTGGTGTACCTTGAAGGGAAATGAAATTGTGTGAGAATTAGATCAATGTGCAAGTCTTCGACTTGGACATTTGATCATAAAAATGTATTAAATTTTTTTAATTCAATTACCAACATGAATTTTGAACAATATACCATTCAATCCATCGAATTTACCATTGCAATGGGTGTAATTAATTTGAACGATCATTTCTGCATGCAATCATGGTCATTTATAGTATATACATACCTCACTCGATCTTCTATATGGTACTTCATCCGGTATTCCAGATGGCACTCCATCCGGTTCTCCAGATAGCACTCCATCTAGTCCTCCTGTGTAAGTGGAAATTATCCTCATCATAACAAATGTTCACCCATAGCACTTAGCTTGGAAAATTTCTGGCATTCATAGTGAACAGGAGCATGGAGCATGGATAGGATGAGTGTGAATAGGATTATCCATTGTTGGTTTCCTTGTCATCGATCTGTAACAATATAACACAACTTGTTCCTTTTTTCATAGGCATGTAACACAGATATGTAGTGAGCATGTAACAATTTGTTGTTGATCTATAATTGTCACAAGGAACTAGTTAAGTCATCTTCCATTATATAAACATAAAAATGCACAACAGGCCTATAATACACACAGTGATTTCAACAGTATAGAATTTAGCAAACTAATACAAACAATTGTTGATATAATAGCTCAGGATATCGTAAAAACAATATGACATAATTTTTAACAGAGATTCTACTTCCTCTTCTCATGGATTGTAATATAGATGGCAGTGTCTATAATTTGTTAGCTTAGGAAACCCCTCCCCCACTCCTAAGTATTGTGACACCTCACAATCAAAGATATAGGGAACCAGTCAATTCTCCCAATAGCCTAAGATTTATAGTTTTCCAAGTGTAGAGATAAATTTCACACATTAGTCTGACGAGACGGTTAAAATATGGCCCCACCTGTAGGAAAGAACATCCTACATATAATTAATAAGAGGTAGGTGAGAGAGTCTTAGGATTGTCTTAAAGTTAGTTCCCAATGGAGTATTTATGGATTTCATTGACCTTTTCTTAACCATGCATACTTCTTTTCATCTTTTTCCTACAAGTAATGTCGTACATCAGGACACGTTTTAAGATTTAGGAATTTTATTTATTGTTTGTCAGATCATCACCCTCACTAGGTAGAATGCCCCACTTCCAGAAATCTTGTTCAGTACAATGACGGGTTTACCTAGTCATACCATAGGTCGGTACCCACTGCGAGCAGAATTGTTCAGTATCCCGAGGGGTTATCCTCTTACACCCTTTTACAACAGAGACAGGTCCACCATCTTTTAAGATTTTTGTATATAGATTGCTTTTTTTTTGCAAAAATATGGGGAGCCAGCTCTAAATTTTTTTATTTAGGACTGGGATGGTATTTAGGTTAGAGGATGACTCTTCTTTATGTATTATTTATATATTGTATTGATGTAAGGGATACTTAAGTGGACGTAGCCTATATAAAGATATGGTATAATCAATCATTTTTAGTGTGTAGTGGATGGTACCATTGGAAAAGAACAGAAAGTTATCTTCAAGCCCTACTCACTTTTTTCTTTTTTAAAGTTATAGATGTTTTCATGGCTAACCGCTAATCAAACCTTCTTGCTACTCTTTCATAAAGATACTTTACTCACCTACTCAGGGTTCTTGGGGAAATTGTATGAGTAACCTCTAGGTTTGATAACACAAAGTGTCACTTCCTTATATCCTCTAGTAGTGGAGGGTATGAGCAACTTCCATTAAAGATGCATTGAGATAAAGGAAGATAGAAATCTTGTAAAAACAAATGGCTAATTCACAACAAGCAATTTCTAAGCATAATAAGAATTCATTATTCAATTGATGCTTAAGCATACAACAAAGTTCAAATATAGCAACATCTTTTTCTGAAGTAAAATACTTCCCTTTTTTTCTCCTTGAAGTTGTCCACTCGTGGTGAAATCAATACCTGCAGATATCTCTAAAAAAAATTATTAGCAAAAACACACTTTAAATTATTTACAAATGTACAATCAAAATTCAGAAAAAATTTCAAGAACAGGGGGAGGGAGAAGAAACTTCCCCGTCCAATAAGGCCAATGCCTTGTTGGTTGACATGACCTGTAGAAAATCCTCTTTGGAAATGGGTTTGTGGTAAAGTTTAAGTCAGTGTCCATTCACTACGAAAGAGACTTGTCAATCATCAATTGTTTTTATCTTAACAACCCCATTGTCATACACGGTAACTACCTCATAAGGACCCAACCATCGAGTGATAAGTTTGCCTTTAAAAGTTTTGAATTGGGAATCAAACAAAAAATCCGAATCACCAGGTTGAAATTCTTTCTTCTTAATAAATTTGGCATGCCACTTGCTCCTTTGTTTTTGAACTAACATTGTCCATTGGATAGCATCTTGTATAATATCATCCAATTCATTCAATTAATTCAATTGTAGGGATCATTGTTTTTGTGCCTCGTCTAGGTCTAATCCCAATTGTGCAACAATACGGAAAGTCCTTACTTGGAATTCAATTGGTAGAAGTACTTGTTTTCCATAAACTAGTTTGTATGGGGTATGCCCAATGGTGTTTCTCCAGGTGGTACGATATGCCCACAAAGCCTCTGGAAGTCTATCAGCCCAATCCCCATGAAGTAATTAGACATTTTTGGTTAAAATAGTTTCCAAAACTTTGTTTGTTGACTCTACTTGACCATTAGCTTGCGGGTGATATGGAGAAGACTTACAATGCTTGATCCCATATTTCTCCGTTAATTCCTTCATAAACTTAGAAGTGAATTGTGTTCCCTGGTCTATAACAATTTCACGAGGAACACCAAAGCAGATAAAGATGTCTTCATAAATGAATTCAACAATATATTTTTAGGTATCCCTAAATAAGGCTTTTTCCTCTACCCACTTGGTGACATAATCTGTACAAAACAAAATATAATTCTTCTTACGAGACATGGGTGAAATTTGTCCTACAAAATCAAGGGCCCATTCGGTAACTGTATAGTTTAACTCGACAGGGGACAAGTTCTTACTCACAAAATAAATGGCATAGGATTGATGGTCTTAATTTTTTCCCAATACTCCTCCTATTACAGTATCAGAGGCATCAACGGATATGTGAAATGGCAGGTCCCAATTGGGTCCCCTAAGAACTGGTGCCACAAATAATTTATCTTTTAGAGTTTCAAAGGCGGTTTGACATTGGTAAGTCCAAATAAAATCAACATCTTTTGTAAGCAGTCCAAACATGGGTGCAAAACTCTTTGTAAAATTCTCAATAAATCGTTGATAGTATCTGGCATGTCTAAGAAATATTCTTACCTCTTTTTGAGTCTTTGGGGGCGGAGTTTTGACAATTACCTCAATATTAGCAAGATACACTTTAATCCCTTCAGATGAAACGTGATGCCCTAAGACTACTCCTTTAGTCAACAACATTTTACATTTTTCATGACTTAAGGATAGATTCATTTCTTGACATCTGATAAGGAATTTCTTTAGATTATCTAGGGCTTCCTTGTAAGTATTTCCATATACTGTAAATTCATCCATATACACTTCCACACAATCATGAATGAGGTCAGCAAATATCCCTAATACTTCTCGTTGAAATGTGGCAGGAGAATTACACAAACCAAATGGTAAGACCCTATAGGCATAGGTGCCCCAAGGACAAGTGAAAATAGTCTTGTCCTGGTCCTTAGATGCTATGAGAATTTGATTGTATCTACTATATCCATCCAGGAAGGAAAATTATCTCTTCCCTGACAAGGTATCCAAGACTTGGACATTGAAGGGAAGGGTAAAATAATCCTTTAGAGTGGCCTTATTAAGTTCTTGTAAGTCGACACAAATTCTCCATTTTTTGATTACCTCCTTTGGAACCACTACAAGTGGGGATATCCATTTACTATTAGAGATTGGATAAATAAATACGACATTCAATATATTTTGTATTTCTTCTTTTACTATATCCTTGAGTGTCAGATTCATCCTTCTCTAGGGTTTCCTAACAGGTGTTACTTCTTCCTAGGTATATATGTGATGAATTCATGTGTCAGGGTGTATGCCCTTCATATCAGTGTATTCCCAGGAGAATACCCCTGATTATTCTTTAAGTACATTTACTAATTGTTTTTGTTGATCTGCATCTAGTCTGAAATTTATATGTAGGAATTTCCTAGGACTAATCTCATAAGGCATGGTATAAGATGTGGCAGATTCATCTATCTCAAAAATAAAACATGTTGAAGAAAAAATTGATGGGTCCAACTGTTCCTGAAATTCTTCACCAAACATGTACTCAAATTGGGGAAAATATTGTGGAAAATCAACACACGTGATAGAAGAAATAATTTGATTTAGCACATTATCCATTGTTTTCTCCTGAAGTGCCCAAGAATGATCACTTGGAAACACGGGTTCTTCCCAGTTCTAATTCTCATATGGAAATTCAAGCCACCATAGATTCTCCATAATAGGTTGAGTTGGTGTGTATATGGTAAGCTTCTGTATAGAAAGTCCATTAGAGATGGTCATGTCACCTTCTCTACAACAAATAAATACATTGGTTGTGGCCAACCAAGGTCTTCCCAAGATAAAGGGATGCCCTTTAGCAGGATCCTTTGAATGAATGACAAAAAATTCTACTAGATATTCCCATTATGCTAATGTAACTATGATATCATCCAATATTCCTTCAGGTATAACTTTTGGCTTATCTACTAATTCCAAAATAGTTGGGGTAGGTCTAAGGAGAGGTTTTAACTATAATTCCTCCAAGGTAGTAACAGTCATAACATTAATGGTTTCCCCTAGGTCAATGAGAGTATTTCCAATGGGAACCTTATTAATGGTTATTGTTACTATGAGGTTTTCTGGGTTTGCATACTTTGTGACCCTAGGCCGCTCTGATATGTATTTGGACAATTCTCCTATCAAATGTATTGTGGGAGGATCTTTTTGTTTCCTACCTAGTTTCTTGATACACAATTCTTTGACCACCTTACTATAAATTGGAATGTCCTTTATGGCTTGTAACAAGGGAATTTTGACACAGATATTCTATAATTCATTTAAAATGTCAAATTTCGGTCGAATTGTTGGTTTCTCAATTGCTAATCTTTCTGGATAAGGAGGGGCTTTTTTAATCTCTGAAGATTGATTTTGGGGAAGATTCAGTTCCTGGTCTTTAGGAAGGATAACATATTCCCACTTAGTGTCATCTGTGGGTTGTTTGGGAGTTTCATCTTCTTCTTCTTCTTCCTGGATGACTACTAAAGGCCTCTATCTATCCAGAACTTTTCTCGACCTTAATTGAATCTCATGGAATGGAACAGGATAAATAACATATGTCGGGAAGGTTTGCAGCTCAACATTATGAATAGGTTGAGTTGGTTTGTTATTCAGGTTGGGCATTGATTGTGCAGGTAATAATGTCGGTCTTGGGGAGCTTGTATTCTGGTATTGTTGGGGTTGTTCTGGAATAGGAGGTAAAAGTGGGGGAACAAAACCTGGAAAAAGTTTTTTGATGTTCGATGGAAACTATGAGTAAGGATGGGTGGGCATAGGAACAGGTGGAGCCTGAGTGTTTCCTTGGGTCTGCCCTCCTCTCCATCCTTGTAGCCAAGGGTGGTGTGAATCATATTGTGGAGACCCGTTTTTCCAAATTGGTGAGTTCCACTGTTGTGGTTGTTGATAATAGGGTGGAACTTAAGGTAGTAGATCTTGGTATGTAGGTTGAATCTTAGGCTTCCATGGCCTCCTAGGTGCATAAGAAGATTCCCCAAGATCTCCACTTCTGTAAATGGATAATAAATTGGACAATGATGGGAATTTTTCAGTTAGGTGGTCTTCAGTGCAGAAGACACAAACTGAAATTTTGTCTAATGTGAACTCCCTTGAGGAATGCTTCCTCATGCATCTTGGACAAAATATGCACATTGTTTCATTCTCCTCCTCCCGTTTCTTCTTAATCTTTAGGGTGTTCAACTGGGAACCTATTGTACTTAGGATATTAGTTTTGAATTTCTCCAATAGGTTTCCTATCTCTACCCTTGTGATACCACCTGGACTAACTATTTTTAAGTTTCTACTATAAGGATCCTGAACATTCTTCGCAATTTTGGCTCTATTCCTCGAGTAATTTATACACATTTAACAGATTTCAGTAAATGGTTTATGGGAGATGTCACTCGATGCCATCAAGTTAATTGTCTATAGATATTCTTCCAAAATTACTTTAAGGAAAAGAGTCATGACTGAATCATCTAGAAGGTCATGGTATTTTGATTTCTATGAGGTATAAGCAAATCATTCCATGTAATCCTCGAGACTCTATTCCTCTAACTGTTGAATTTTAAAAATATCATTATGAGAATCCTTGAACTTGTAGTAGTCTTGGTATTTTTTAAGAAATATAGCTTTCATGTCTTCCCAAGACCTAATTTTGGACTCTCCTAACCCCATGAACCATCTTAGTGTAGAATCCTTGAGAGTGGCAAGAAAAAGTTTTAATTTATGGGAATCTTGCAAGTAGTTGTAGCTTCTACACAAAATGTCAAACTCAAATAGGAAGGTATCTGGGTCTTCACTTCTTTTACCATAAAATGTGGGTAGTGCAGAGAGTGGAATGTTCTTCATTTTGACATTTTGTGTGGTATCCAAAATTGGAAACCCGAAGGTGGCTTCTGTTTGCTTTCCAACTTCTTCTCCCTCATCGTGTCTTACATGATTGTGATCCTCCTGATCATCCATATTGATTTTATTCCCAAAGAGAGAATACTTGAATGGTTTTATCCTTGAAGATAACAAAGTATCCCAGGGTTCTTTTCCAGGAAGGGTATTCCTTAGATGGGAAGATTTATATACTATTTGGATGTCCGAGACTTTACTCGAGCCTGTTGAAACTATTGGTGCCAAAGTTTTTGTTTCAACTTGGGATAGAATTATATTGGCTAAACTACCAAAGAGAGCATTCACCTATTCAGGTTCAATGATATCTACAAAGTTAGAGCCCCCTCATGGTGGTGAAAAGGAAAAGGTTGTGTTGGTTGGTTCTAATGAAGGCCTGAGTGGTCTTGCCTCATGTCCCACTATTGTTTATGTTTCAATTTTCTTCTCTATAGTGTCCCCATTTTTGGTATCTTCAGAGACTTCTTTATCTCTTTGAGTTGAGATAACCCCTATTTTCCAATATTTTTCTGCGGAGTTTATGGGTGGAGTGTTCCTTCCTCCAAAAAGGTTTGAAGGAACCTTGACTGGAAGTTTTGGTTTCATTTTGATGTATCTTCCCTTTGGGTCCCTAGGTTTGTTCATTAAAGAAGTAAAAAATAAAAACTACCATTGGGTTTGGGGGAACATGCTATAACAGATGTGCAGGTTCTTACCTCTCGTCTTAAAATTCCCCTGCCACCAAACTAATTCTAATGTTCAGAAATGATCTAGATCCTAACTATTTTCTACCTTAAGACAACTCCTTGGAAACGACGCCAAAAATGATGGGTATTCTATATGTACTAATTCGCTCAATTAAATTGTCAACCTAGGGTAATTAAACTTAGAGTTGTGGCATAGTATGAGCCAAGGCAGAAAGAAAAGCTTAAGGAAAGATTGTATAGCTAAGGAGATAGTTTACCTTAGGGATAAACACTCTTTTTAATTTACAATTCTACTTTCTAAACAGATGAATTTTAAAATATATTTAAACAACAAATTCTATGTAAAGAAACCTCCAATTAATGAGCTTCAAGCAAATCTAGAACTATGAACTATTTGACCTAAGTAACCTTAAACAATCTAGGATTATGGATTGTTTCACCTATCTCTAAATAAGCAAATAGCAATTAACCTATTTCAAAGCTATTTAATATATTCAATCTCTCTGTGAATAAGAAAACAACAAGTAATCTATTTCTAAATTATTTGATCTATCTACCTCTGAATAAGTAAGCAATTAATATATCAAAACTATCTTGACAAGTGAACTCTATTCTTAAAAAGAACTCACAACTATTTCTATATTGCAAAGAATAAACATTAATCTACTTAACTAAAAGAAAGAGTGTTATGACAGTATTCAAATGTGATGATTGTGTCTTCAGAGGCGAATGATATCACGATATCATCTAACTACTAATGACAGTTCAAGTGGAATTAAATCAATACTAACTTCTACAGAGAAATGTAAAGTATGGATAAGGTAGTCTATAGAGATTTTTTCCATCATAAAAGTAACACTAGGTGTTCTTGGAATCCATGTGATCTTTAAACATTGTGCAAAAAAGATTCAACACCAACCATTCACTTATCATACAACTATTGGAAAGTAACATGTTCAAAATCACTAACTCAAGCAAAGATATAAACTCATAATTAACACTTAATCAAAATTCCTAATTCAAATTCATGACAATAAAAACACTCGGTGCAAACCTACAAACTCTTGGCTAATGCTAATTAGAAATCACAACTCAAATTCATAACTAAGATTTCATTAAAAATCATAACCTAAAGTGAACTAAACTATCATTAAAAATCATACTCAAAATCAACTAAGATGTTATTAGAAATCATAACTCAAAATCCATTTCTATCATATCATGTTGAGGCAAAATTAACAAATGAAATAGACCTACAGAGAGTATTTGCAATTACAAATAAACCTATCTAAATTAGTACTCTGCAGAGTAATTTACAGCTAGGGAGAAAAAGACACAATAGTGTAATTAAACAACTTCTACAACCTACAAACAAAATATTAGAAGTTTAATAATTAACACACAACCATGGACGTCCCTCTATGATATACACAAAATTAAGAAAGTAATATGCAAACAAGAGAAGATGTACAGGGAGATGAATTAGACAATCGATCTGCAATTAAAAGATACACACAACAAGTAATTTGAAATTGAGAAATTTACACAGTAAAGAAGCGATTTTGAAATATAAGAAATATGAAAGGAAATTGTATAAATGTAAATATGTATTGGTATAAACAATCACCCAGACCAATGGTGGGCCCCCAGAAGGTCGTGGAAACTCTTCAATAGGAAATCGCAGTCACTAAGCTAACACAACACTGGCATTGATATAAAAATAGAGTATAAAACAAAAATGGTGATAATGTCTATGTAGAATAATAAAATTTGTCTCCTCTTCATGTCACAGAAAATGGTATTTATAGATGATTACATAGCTTGATAGGTCGACCACTGGAAGGGTCGACTCTCTCTAAAAATAGTAAATTCATTAAATTTATTCTAACAACGACATATTTCTTAACAGTCTTTGTGTGCCACTCAACGGTCGCTGCAACTACCCAATCCGATATGCGTTGAGCTCCATAGTTGGAGGGCATGAGGGGGAATGAAACTCATATCCTTGATTTTTCCATCAAAGGCCGCCAATGTACTAACCACCATCTCCTATGCGCTCGGAGTGTTGGATCGAGTGTCGAGCATAGTGTCAGATCAAGTGTTGAACAAACTGTCGGATGAGGGATCGGATGGAGGATCAAATCGTGATTTCGACCTATTGAAATAAAACCAGAACGTTAGATATTTATAATCAATTAACTAAGAAGAATTAATCGTAAAACCATTGCAAAAATGATGATCATACATACCTTGTGTGATTCCATGGAAAATTGATGTATAGAGCTTGATAATACCTTTAAAATGGCTAAATGAGAGCATAGAATATATAATGTCATATGCAAAAAAGGATTTGGCCATTGGAAAAAAATAGTCAAAACACCAACTCAACAACCTCCTTCAAATTTTATTTTATCAACACATTCTTTCTCACAAAAGTGAGAGACACTTCCGAAATTTTTGTTATTTTTGGGATATTGGCTCTTTTACCTAGTGCACTATCTTTTGGAGGAAAAGTATGGATCATTATTTGTTGATTTTTGGATGGATGTGTTGTAATTAGGGTTTGTTCTTGTCAAATATTTGTGAAGTAAATAGAATTCTACAATTTCATTTCATGTTAGTAAATTTTTATGGTAAAGTTTACTTGTTAATATTGAAGAATGTTGCTTGACTTAAGAAGGTAGAAAAGGTTGCTATATCGCAAAATTTCTTTCACTCTAGCAACCCTTATCTTTAAGGCTTGAAATCTAAGGCCCTAATGTGCTAGCACCTTAGATTTCAAACCCTGCCTCTTATATATTTCTATTATAATTCTCCAAACATATTGTATTGTTGTTGTAAAAGACTCCATATCCCTAAGGCACCAATTGATATGCTTTCTTGTGATGAAAGTGACCAAACAACTCTATTTTTATTGTCTAAATATTTTCACTAACATAACTAACTCTAACCTAAGCTAACTCACTAATTTTATTACTTTTGTAGCAAAAGTCTTCTACATCCACACTAATCTACTATAAATCGATGCATACATTGATTGGATGGTGGTATAACATGCTCAGAAATTGCTTTGAACAATTGAATATTGATCTATTGATTCGATGTTAACTTTTCCTTATAAATTCACACAATGCTGACCTCTTTTACTTGTTGTTTTTACAAAAATGTAATTGTTGTTATAAATGTCGTACTATTGCAATCGTGTATCATCCATAAAAAAATTTCTGTTTCTAGTGTCTTATAAGGTGTTAATTGCATACTTGTACTTGGAAATCAATATACATAAGCTATAAGTGTTCTTGTTTCAGGTAGGTACCCAACAACTTCATACTTCAACATTTCCATTCACATATACTTTGACTTAGGCAATCCAAGAGAGGGGGTGGTAGGATTGGCTACAATACTTGCTACTTTGATCCCTTGAGGTCACCGATGAAGCCTCCCCTATTGTGGACCTCTACCATCACTAAAACATGGGGATCTCTTACTAAGGTGATAGTGGTAGGATATCATGTAGTTACACAATATTTGGTGATCTTGTGTTTGGATTTGCACAACTACAAATCATGTGATAAAGTTTTGGCACCATTGTCGGGGAAGATTGAGACATTCTCCTCAATGACATATCATTTGGTAAGCTTCTCCTAGATCTATTATCTTACAATCTTACCCGATGACTCCACTGAGGGTGATTCCCTCACCTTCCTTTGATGATCTATGATTTATCATCTGATGAATCCATTGATAACGACCCGTACGGGATGTCAGTACATTCCTTTTCTTGTCATGGCTCCCCAAAAATGGACACCCAACAAGGTGTTTGGAACTTTGGACATAATTAAAATCCATGGTGGTTCCCATAATATTCCTATGAAGGCTAACTCATGGATGCCTAAATTATTTGGTAGTGATGAAAACAACGGTAACTTTCATTTGAAAAGATTCTATGAAGGATTTGAAATCCACGAATATGGAAAGTGACACTCAGATGTGATTATGAATCTTTTCTCAGCCTCTCTAATAGGGGAAGTTAGAGCATGGTACAAAAAACATCCAGGTAAAAGTATCAAGATCTAGGAAGAACTTGAAAATGTTTTCATAAGAAAGTGGGGTGATGAGAAGGATCCAACCTTTCTCTTCTCTCAATTCGACGAGATAAAAAAATATGAGCAAGAGTCTATGAGGGAATTCAACAATAGGTTTAATACCCTAATGAAAGAGTTCCCTTCCAAAAGTGCACCTACAAAGGCAGGTAACTTGAACAAATATATACGCACTTTTCAAGCACACTTCCAAGTTTTGCTAACTGATAAGTCCCCTAAAACTCTCGAGGAAGCCCAATATTTTTCCTCTCAAATAGAGGAAAATCTCAAGGTCAACAAGCTTGATAGCTATCTCTGGGTGAGCTCTCTCCAATAAAAGGATGAGAGCCTAGAAATATCCCAGACCACTCTCATGAATCAGCTTGACACCTTAGAAAAGTAGGATACCCCAAGTTAGTCGGACATTAGAAACATTGCATGGGTGGATGTACCTTGTGAAAAAACCCACCCCATCAAAAATAATTGGCATGCCCAAGTTCCAGACATCACGAAAATCGAGATGCATTTCCAAGCCTTTGCAACTGAATATATGGAGGAGGAAGACCCTTCCCCTATGGAGGAAATTAACACTCCTACCACCTGTATATCTGAGGAGGATGAAGACATTGTGGAAAATCCCCAACATAATTATCTTTCATCACCATTTTATCCTAAATAAGAAGAAAGGATTAACAACCTAACTTCTCCACAAGAATTCAATATGGAAAGATCCTAAGATGAGGATGACATCCCTATAATTTTCCATGTTGAGACTGTTAGCACCTGAAGTCACCTCTTGATTGCAGGGGAGGTAAGCCCAATACCCATCAATGTTTGGGGTGGATGTTGGTTTAAATGTGGATGGTCGATGGCCAAAACTCAACAACATGAAATATGTTCAACACAGAACTAGATAGGAAATACACAGGGAAGTGAGGGACACAATAACTTCAGTCAGTAAATTGAGTTAAAGAGAGAGAAGAGGGAAGAATTAGGAGAAAGGGTGAAGGAGACTTCTCTGGGCATCAGGCCTTCCAGAAACTCAGAGAAGAAAACCCAAGCTCAAGAGCATTCTTGAGCTCAAATTCAAACACTGAAATATGTCTACAAGGGACATAGTTACAGCTGCAGTATGATCAAACCTTCATCATCCTACAACTGCAACAGCTCGACTGGATCCTCCATGCCTGAGCCATTCAATGTGAGAAGGAAACAGATACACAGGGAAATGAATAAAACTGACCATGATACTTATATAATCAAACCTCCATTACAATAGTATAATGATCCTCAACTGGATCATCCATGCCCGAGTGTTTTAAACAACTTTAAAGACAAAATGACAAAGAAAGGAAGTTGACTTATTGTCGAGTTGAATATATAACATATGAATCAACATTTAATTGTCAACCCAGGAAGGTAGACTTAGAGGAACCAACACTGTATGTGCAGGGTTGAAGAGAGAGTTTAAAGAATGTCAAACTAATCTCTGAACTGCTAAAAGAAACTTGCTGGAAGAAGCTATTGTACTCTACTCTGTTCTAAACTTGTCCTGCACTACTCGGTACTACTCTGTACTAACTTCATAAAATTGTTCTGTATCAATATGCATGTAAAAGGTCTACTGCACACTGATGACTGAAAGCAATTAAGTTTTTGCTACTTATTACTCCACACAACTCAGCAACCTTCTATTTTATAATGCAATGAAACTCTCTATTGCAATCAAATGAAATGCTACTTCTGTTCTATTAAACCAATGAGAAATCGGCTGAAAGATGATGTTCAAATCTGAAGATGGAGTCTACTGTATATAGCTTTGTTTCCATCAAAGGGGGCCCTGCCTTCTTTGTTCCTCTTCTCAGAATTAATGCTTCAATTTAGATTTTACTGCTAATCAAATAAATACAGATCAAGAATTGATAATGAATGTCAGGAGTTCAACTCCTCCCAATGGCGGAATCTACAAAATGTCCAAAGACTATCTTAGGGTTGATAATCACGAATCTACCAATATACAACAGGGAATAATATTTAAAAGACCGCTTGAGACTCGAACTGGCCGGAAGTCCAAAACAAAGCCGGGGAAAGATGACCTTGAAACCGATTTAGGGTTTGAACTAACCAGAAACAACAGACCGTTCTTTAAATCAACGCATACTAGAAAATAAATAGCTTACAGTAAACTTGCAAATAACAGAATTCGAATTAATGAAACTCTAACTATTTTATTGAAAAATAAGAACAATACAAGGCCCGGAGATTCGATCTCTGTTCCATTCTTCTATCTAATCTATGCTCCATCTATCCTCCCCCTTCTCGAGCATAGCAGCTCTGTATATAATGTTTCAGATCCCCCACAATGCATGGCTTTGCACCCTAGATAAACAAGGAGTTACAAAACGGTTTTAAGAGTATCACCGGAGAATGAGACACGTTTTACATAGTCAATCGTTCCACGATTTTCTTCCTTGCGTTATACATGCACGAATTTAAATGCTTGATGCCAGCTATTGAGTGCTTGTTGGGAGCCAACGATTCAAAGTACAGCTATAGTGATTCCTCTTCAAATCGCATAGGTTTGGAAGTGCTCTTCCTTTATGGAGTGGAATCAATGTTGTATTCTCAATATACTTGCAAGCCTGAAGCTTCAAAACCTTTAATTGGGGACAAGAATCAATGATAGACTGCAAATTTGTCATGAGCATTATAGTTGTCAAACTCTTCTGCTTCTGGAGAACCAATTTCTCAAGTGCAGTTGATGTAATATCAACTTGATTAAGAATTGGACAACTTGTGACATTTATAGATACCAGAGCTGGACTAGATAAGTTCAATTCAACAATCTTGTGGCAATTGACAAGACTTATGTGCTGAAGCCTTGGAAGATCCAGTGTGACAGAAGTTAGCAACCAGCAGAAATCAAGTTGAAGTGCTTCAAATCAAAGAGCACTTTTAAACAAACTATCTTCTTCGTGGACCTGGTTATATCAATTATTCTATTCCTGACTTTGTTTAGTTGTTTATTGTTGCATTTATAGTTGAATTCTTCGCTCATTTGTGGCTTTGGAAGCACTTCATGATTTCTGTATACAACGGAACATATATGTGTAACAGAATATGAATAGCACAGAAAGAATGTCATTTGCTTAACAAAAGACTTCAATATCTTCAAGAACCAGCAAGAAAATGTTATAATTCCGAAGCCCAACATCCCCCCATGCCTAGCCTTTTGCATGTCCTCATGCAAACGAATTCACCTCTTTAACACTGGCATGGTAATAGAATGTTAACAGTCCCAAGAACTGTCCATCTTGATTAATAGGAACTGCTGAGAAGAACCCCTGTACTCTGAGCATATGCTGTCAACTCATTCATTCATCACTTAGATAAAATATTCAATCACTTCTTATTTCAGCTAATGCTTTTTATTGCATCAAACATATAAACTATTCAAAGATGTTGATATTTATTCACTATCCTACCTACCTACCTACTTAAAGAAAAAGAGACATTTCTTTAAGTATAGGCAAATAACTAATGTAGCCACCGTCTTAGCAGAATCAATAATGAATTCATGCACTTTGATAGAAGATATAGATGTATAATTACCAAAGCATGCTAAGCAAGCAACACCGGTCGCTTGATTTCCAAGATTTGTTGAAGAAGAAGAGCATCTGAAGGCTGTAGAACAGATTGAAACCAATGTTCAATATGGTTATGCATACCATGTTCTTTTGCTGCTGGAGTTTCTAATTGCTCATTGTTCTCTGTAGGTTGGAAAAGGTGTTCACACAGAACCACTAAATCAACTGTTTCCTCCTCCATCTCTTGAGCTGCAGAGATCTCTTCAAGTTCCTGCAAGATGCACGAAAGTTCCTGCAACAATCTCTTCTTCCGTTCATTCAATCTTGAATCCATTAGTCCATTTTTTGTGATTTTTTTTCTTTTGTTATAGGTGCTTTGCTAAAAACTTTGAAAGTCACATCAACTGATAATAATTCTGAAACCCACACTAGCTTGAAATAAAATGAAATGCACTCTTGCTGAATGGAAATTTGCTTCTACTGAATCAAATGCACACCCTCTTATACTGATGAACTCAACTGCTGAATCAAATCTAATACTATTGAAATCAAGACTCTGCTGCTATTGAATAAAATCTACTAAAATGAAAACCTCTTTGTTGCTGAATGTAATCTAACACTGCTGAAATGAACCACTTGCACACTAATGAATTTGAAAGAACTCTTTACTTATAAATAAATACTTGCAGCAGTACCCACTCTCCAATCCTTTTTAGTACCTCCCCGGCAACGGTACCAAAATATCGAGCTGAATATATAACATATGAATCAACATTTAATTGTCAACCTGGGAAGGTAGACTTAGAGGAACCAGCACTGTATGTGCAGGGTTGAAGAGAGAGTTTAAAGAATGTCAAACTAATCTCTGAACTGCTAAAAGAAACTTGTTGGAAGAAGCTACTATACTCTACTCTGTTCTACACTTGTCCTGCACTACTCGGTACTACTCTGTACTAACTTCATAAAACTGTTCTGTATCAATATGCATGTAAAAGGTCTACTGCACACTGATGACTGAAAGCAATTAAGTTTTTTCTACTTATTACTCCACACAACTCAGCAACCTTCTATTTTATAATGCAATTAAACTCTCTATTGCAATCAAATGAAATGCTACTTCTGTTCTATTAAACCAATGAGAAATCGGTTGAAACATGATGTTCAAATCTGAAGATGGAGTCTACTGTATATAGCTTTGTTTCCATCAAAAGGGGCCCTGCCGTCTTTGTTCCTCCTCTTCTCAGAATTAATGCTTCAATTTAGATTTTACTGCTAATCAAATAAATACAGATCAAGAATTGATAATGAATGTCAGGAGTTTGACTCCTCCCAATGGAGGAATTTACAAAATGTCCAAAGACTATCTTAGGGTTGACAATCACGAATCTACCAATATACAACAGGGAATAATATTTAAAAGACCGCTTGAGACTCGAACTGGCCGGAAGTCCAAAACGAAGCCGGGGAAAGATGACCTTGAAACTGCTTTAGGGTTTGAACTAACCAGAAACAACAGACCGTTCTTTAAATCAACGCATACTGGAAAATAAATATCTTACAGTAAACTTGCAAATAACAGAAGTCGAATTAATGAAACTCTAACTATTTTATTGAAAAATAAGAACAATACAAGGCCTGGAGATTCGATCTTTGTTCCATTCTTCTATCTAATCTATGCTTCGTCTATCTTCCCCCTTCTCGAGCATAGCAGCTCTGTATATAACGTTTCAGATCCCCCACAATGCATGGCTTTGCGCCCTAGATAAACAAGGAGTTACAAAACGGTTTTAAGAGTATCACCGGAGAATGAGACACGTTTTACATAGTCAATCGTTCCACGATTTTCTTCCTTGCGTTATACATGCACAAATTTAAATGCTTGATGCCAACTATTGAGTGCTCGTTGGGAGCCAATGATTCAAAGTCTAGCTATAGTGATTCCTCTTCAAATCATAGAGGTTTGGAAGTGCTCTTCCTTTATGGAGTGGAATCAATGCTGTATTCTAAAGATACTTGCAAGCCTGAAGCTTCAAAACCTTTAATTGGGGACAAGAATCAATGATAGACTGCAAATTTGTCATGAGCATTATAGTTGTCAAACTCTTCTGCTTCTGGAGAACCAATTTCTCAAGTGCAGTTGATGTAATATCAACTTGATTAAGAATTGGACAACTTGTGACATTTATAGATACCAGAGCTGGACTAGATAAGTTCAATTCAACAATCTTGTGGCAATTGACAAGACTTATGTGTTGAAGCCTTGGAAGATCCAGTGTGACAAAAGTTAGCAACCAGCAGAAATCAAGTTGAAGTGCTTCAAATCGCAGAGCACTTTTAAACAAACTATCTTCTTCATGGACCTGGTTATATCAATGATTATATTCCTGACTTTGTTTAGCTGTTTATTGTTGCATTTATAGTTGAATTCTTCGCTCATTTGTGGCTTTGGAAGAACTTCATGATTTCTGTATACAACGGAACATATATGTGTAACAAAATATGAATAGCACAGAAAGAATGTCATTTGCTTAACAAATGACTTCAATATCTTCAAGAACCAGCAAGAAAATTTTATATATCCGGAGCCCAACACTTATATTAACATGAAAGTCTCAAATCAATTACATAACCAGAGAACAGCTCTGGCAGAAAAAAGTTACAGATTGGGAGCTCTGATCAACCAAATCCCTTTACAAAATCCTAGAACTCGACATATATACTCAAAATAATTCACCATCCTTAGCAGAGTTGTGCTTGAACCATTGCATTCAAGGCTTGGCTTCTACATCTTCTTCTATCAATCTACACCTACACTCTCCTGTCAGACGCGAGCTCAAATCAGTATGGGCCCTACAGAAAAACCAACTTGCAAGGGTATCACGGGCTGACGATCCGCCTCCACTGCCAGATCTTCCATGCTTTTCATTTATGGGGTGAGTCGAGGATTCAACCACCTCCCCCCTCTTTCATTTACTTCTTCATCAAGATCATAATGAGGCCGAGTCAATTTGGCACCTGGAGAATGTGCGACCCCTTCTGTGGCAACATCAGCATTTTGGCCCTAGGCGTAGCTCACGTGAACTCTGCACCTTTACATGCATATGACCTCGGGCCATGACCCAACACTTATCCCCCATGAAATTTTAGGATTTCACATTTCAGGAGTCTTCACTCCACTTGATTCCCAATATCTCAATGCTCGAACTCACGAAATAGCCTCTCTCATATTAACAGTCACACATGTTATGCATCCGATGGCCACGATTGCATCCCAGAAACCCCAGTCACCAGCCGATAAACATGCACTTACTCTTCTTTGTGGCCCCTCTTTTCTATATGACCTCGGGCCATGACCTAGGGATCTGTCCCCGAATGTTTTCGGGACTTCACTTTTGGGGGAATCGGGGCGTTTCTTCTTGTCAAACCTCTGATTTGCGAAACCGTGATTTTGGGATTTTGTGTTTTGCGAACTTGCATCGTGCTCCACGCTAAAACCCCGACTCGCAAAATTGTGAATTCGCTAATATGTTGCCATGTGCCCCTCCAGTTTGGAAGACCCATATCTTCTTCTCACTTCAGGACTCGGGGGTTTCATGCTTTCCTCACTTCAAAATTCCCGAAGTGGCATTCTCTGTTGTCCCGATATGCGTGAGCCTTAGAACAATGCACCATGACTTTGGATGAAATGGAGTTGTGGGTTTTTTAATCCCTCTTATTTCGCATTTGGTTATCCAATGGCCAAATCCTAAGGGAAAACACCCCCCTGTAAGAATATGTGATAACATTAGGCTCCATGGGGGATAGAGTTTTCCCTGTGAGGCTCTAAGATCTCTTTTGCAGTTCCAGTCGCCTTCTGTTGATCTATGGATTGAAGCTTAAAACACCTTGTTGAGGAATACAGGTCGATAAGTAAAAAATGAAAATAAATACACATGCTCCAGGGAGCTTATTTATGTACATTCCTAAACTAATTTATTTTTACACGGTGCTAGGTGAAAGAAAATTTCCACCATAGCCATTCAAGTAACTTCCTGACTGGAAGTTTCTTTACTCTGTCAATGATTGATAACAGTGGATGCAATCGTGACAACAAAATGGTTACATCCTTCATCTTTCCTCGAAAGGATGAAGTTGAGAAAAATCTAGGTGGCTCCAAGGAATGAAGGAAATGCAACTCCATGTACTCGTTGACAAGCTCATAGAATGAGTGGAAAACTCTGGTAAATTTGTAACAGACATCCCTATCTTCTCCACAAATGATCACACATGGCTGAATATCTATGAAAAGCACAGGTGGATGAGAAGCTGATGCAGGATGACTGGTCTCAGGGGGTGGTTGCTCACCTACAGGCTCTGATCAAGCTATGAACTTCCCCTTCTGCTGCTCCTTTTCTTCTTTATGGCTTTCCCAAGGGTCAGAGTCATAATCATCATAAACAAGACCCATCTAAAATCTCTTCTCTTTAATCTGTTTCTCAGGATGGTTGATTTTCCCATGTTGATTTTTGTTAATGAATAGAGGACAAGAATCTGATGTATGCTCTTGGAAATCTGACATATCCAGCTCAGAATCTGATTCGTTGTTGTCATATACATGATGGTTGCTCCCCAGGTCATCAAATTGTGATGTGGGGCTCTGTTTCTCTTCATACAAACAATCATCGAAGCTAGGGACAATAGGCACCTCAGGAGCAGAATGCAAGGCCTCTACAACTATGAAATATTCATTATCATCCTCAGTAGAGATGCCAAGAAAATATGCCTCAAGGAACGAAAAATCCTCTGCGCTTTCTTCAGATTCCAACCTTTCTAGTTTGGCAGAGAGATATTTTACCAGTTCCATTAGCTCAGCCAGAGAATCTTCTTCCTCCTTATGGTCTTCATCCTTACATCTTTCATTAGAACCAGCTATATCTTGATCACTATCTTCATATTCCTCACAACAATTATGACAAATAAACTCATAGGAATAATACCTTTGACAATGCTTATTAAAGGCTGCATGAAACTGTTCTAGGGAGGAGATGCTAGCAGGGGGCAAGGATTGATACCACTCACGGGCATCCCCATCCATTGAGAACATGAACATCTTCATTAAAACATCCTCATGATGTATCTCCCACTAATGCATGAGTTCATGAAACTCATGGAGATGTCGAGCAGGGTTGTCCTCTTTAAGCTCTCTAAATATGGGCAAATAATTACCCCATTCATCCATAGTAGGGACAACATTAGGAAAACCAGAAACAACAGAAAAATTAGAAGGAGCAAACCTTCGAGCCGGAATTCTTTCTATTTTGAACCAGTGGAGTTGCCAATCGATCCTTTAATCATGGATTTGCCAGGTGAATGATATGCAGAATGAGTGTGTCTAGTCTTTGTTCACTGTAATATGCCATATATAAAAAGTATGGAGAACAGAAATAAAATGCTAGAAATGGAAAATAAACAACAATATAACTAGAACAATCACCACAATAACACAGAAATGATATCAAAATAACACTAGAAAGAGCACTTTGATTCTGAGAGCAATGTTCACGAGCCTCTTCGAGGGGAAAACCTCTAGTTGAGCATAGATATATTACAATAATATCCAAGCTAGGGTTCTCATACCCTCGACTCCTATTTATACTAAATATGTCTATCAATAGAACCATCTAGAGGAATATCCTTCTAGAAGCAAAAGCTTCTATTAGGTCTTCTTACATTCAACTTATTCTACTTTATTGCAAGGCCTTATTAATATTGACCTTTATTACATTGGAATCCATTATTCTACCTATGTGAGGGGTTAGGTCCCTAACATGTCCTCCCCCTTAAAAACAACCTTGTCCTCAAGGCTTGAGATGTGGAAATTGTTGCAGAATGGTAGTTGGTTCCCAAGTGGCATCTTTGGAGTTGTATCTTTCCACTGGACTAACACTTCCTTGATGGTTCATTGATGCAGGAGACACCCACACTGGTCCAAAACTGTGTGGTTGTAGCCAAATGGAGCCTTCTTCGTCCAACTTGGGAAGGTTGGTTTGAGTTTGGCACTTAGTTCCAATCACCTTCTTTAAGCTTGAAACATGAAAAACAGGATGTAGCTTAGAATGACTGGGAAAAGCTAATTGATAGGCCACATGTCCCACATTCTTGAGAACTATATAAGGAGCATAAAATTTGGGCACCATCTTCTGACAATGGTCGGCCTTGAGGGAATTTTTATTGTAAGGTTACAGTCGAAGAAACACCTGATCCCCTTCTGCAAAATGACATTCAGAGCGACCTTGATCTTCTTGTTGCTTCATGTGATTCTGGTCCATGACGAAATTCTCTTTGAGGGTACGGAGAATATCCTCTCGAACTATACGGTGGATTTTTTCCATATACCGCTTCAAAAGGAGTCATGCAAGTAGTTGTATGGTATGAAGTGTTGTACCACCATTCAGCTAGGGGTAACCATTGAGGCCACTAATTTTTGTTTTTTGATGCAAAACACCTCAAATATGTTTCCAAACACTTGTTTACAACTTCAGTTTGACCATTCGTTTGGGGATGATAAGTTGTGCTCAGATGAAATTGGGTGCCTTGTAGCTTGAATAGTTCTTGCCAAAAATTGTTGGTGAAAGTTGGGTCGTGATAAAAAACAATAGAATGTGGCATGCCATGAAGCTTGAAGACTTGATCCATGAAAAGTTGAACCACTGTGGATGTTGTAAATGGGTGTTGAATAGAACATTAATGAGCATACTTGGAAAGGAGATCAACTACCACCATGATGACTGATTTATTGCCTGATTTAGGTAAGCCTGTAATAAAATCCATAGAGATATCCCTCCAAATAGCAGGAGGAATCGGAAGTGGTTGTAGTGTACCAAGAGATTTGACTGTTTATCCCTTGTTACATTGACGCACATCACATTCGACCAACAAATTACGAATGTCTTATTTCATACCATCCCAGAAAAAAGAACGTTTGACCCTGTCATAGGTTTTGGTAAACCCAGAGTGCCCAGTTGTGGGTGTAGCATGAAGCTCAAAAAGAACTGTGGATTTAAGTTTTGATTGTTTACTTAAATACAAATGGCCTTTGTATCGAAGGTCATCATGGAGCCAAGAGTACCCTGGGGAAACTGGAGAATTAGACTGCAATTTTTGTATCAGATGCGAACTTTTGGGATCATGTAGCCATTCCTAGAGAACATCTTGGAGCCAATATGGTACATCGAAGGAGAGAGAAAAAAGGGAGCCTTCATCTTCATATTTTTGGGAAAGTGCATCCGCAACCACATTGTCTTTTCCTTTCTTGTAAATGATCTCATAATCATATCCAAAGAGCTTAGTCACCCATTTTTGTTGCTCTGGGGAGGAAATGTGTTGTTCTAGAAAATACTTGATGCTTTGATGATCTGTCTTAATTTGGAAGCATTGCCCCAATAGATAATGGCACCACAAATCAACGGCATGCAGAATAGCCAACATTTCCTTTTCATAGATTGATTTTCCCAAATTTTGTTCAGACGATTGTTTGCTGGTAAATTCCAAAGGCTGACCCTCTTGCGTAAGGACAATGCCAATACCTTTCCCTGAAGCATCACATTCCAAGACAAAGTTCTTTGTGAAATCAGGAAGGGCTAGGACTGGAGTGGTGCACATGGCCATCTTCAAGGTTTGAAAATCCTGAGAAGTTGTTGGAGTCCAAGTGATATAATTCTTTTTAAGGAGTGCGGTGAGAGGTGCCGCAATCTTTCCATAATTCTTAACAAGCTTGCGATAATAACCTGTTAAACCCATAAATCCTTGCAATATTTTAAGAGTCTTTGGGTGAGGCCAGTCTTACATAGCTTCAGTCTTTTTAAGATCCACCCTGACACCGTTCTTGCCAACAAGATGACCTAAGTACTCGACTTTTGAGGCACCAAAAGAACATTTAGATTGTTTCAAGAAAATTTGGTGCTGAGAGAGTAGATGGAGAACGTGGTCCACTTGAGAAAGATGGTCTGTCTAGGTTTTGCTATAGATGAAGATATCATCAAAGAAAACTAAGACAAAATGATGGAGAAGAGGGAGAAAGACATTATTCATGAGGCTTTGGAAGGTGGAGGGAACATTACACAAGCCAAAGGGCATGACCAAAAACTCATAGTGGCCCTCATGAGTTCTAAATCCAGTCTTAGGAATGTCTACCTCTTTCATACATATCTGGTGGTAGCCATAACGAAGATCAAGTTTAGTAAAGAACTGGGCGCCACTTAATTCATCCAAGAGGTCATCAATGATAGGAAAGGGAAATTTTTCTTTAATGGTGATTTTGTTGAGGGTGCAGAAGTCAGGCCACATGCACCAAGAACCTTCTTTCTTCAGGACCATGACCACAGGAGAAGAGTAGGGGCTCGTACTATGGAGGATAACGCCTTCGTTAAGCAGTTCTTGAACCATTTTCTCAATTTCTTTTTTTTGGGAAAAGGGGTGACAATAGGGATGGATATTGGGCGGAAGGCTTTCTAGTATAAGGGGAATGGAATGATCATGAACACCATGGGAAGGCAGGAGTCCCTGGGGAGTGGAAAAGTCCAACTAATGTTTAGAGAAGATGGATTGGAGGTCTTGCGGTACATAGGGTGTCTCAGTTTTCTGTATGGCATGGAGTTGGGAAATAACGCTAGAATGACCTTTTTTTAGTAGCTTTTCCATGCGATGGGAACTAATGATCTCAGGTGAACCGACAGTGATGCATTGGAACTTATATTTTTGGCCCTCCTCGTCGAATTGCATGGTTAATTCCTTGAAATTCATGAGAATGGGACCCAAAGTCCTTAGCCAGTCTGCACCTAACACAATGTCACAACCACCCATGTCGATAGAAAACATATGAGATTTCAGGTGGTAGTCACCAATTTGGAGACACACATTTTCACAATGCCCTCCACATGTCATGGAGCCGCCATTGGCAAACATAATTTGGAAATTATTGACTGCATGGATATAGCAATGAGTTTCTTGGGCAATGTGGCAATGAATAAAATTGTGGGTGCTTCCACTATGAATAAGAATGATGACCTTCCTATGCTTGATGTAACCAATTAGCTTGAGGGTTTGGGGAGCAGAGAAGCTAGTGAGAGCATTTAGGGAAATGACTGGTTCTATTTCGGGAGGGTCTGAGGGGGGGGTTATGTCAGTGGTTTCAAATGACTCAGACACAAGGGGATTTTCAACATCCTCTTCCGAAATATCCTCCGAGATGGCCATAAAAATATTTTTTTCCTTACACTTGTGGCCCAAAAAACATTTTTCATCACAATTATAACAAAGGCCTTTCAGTTGGCATTCATCCATTTCAGCCCTGGTCAATTTTTGGATCTTTAGTCGAGCAGAGAGAGTAGTGGGATTTATTGTTTTAGTGCAAGGAATAAAGGAGGGTTTCCGGTTTTGAGAGGATACAAACTGTTGTGCTTCTTTAGCTATTTTAGTAGCCTCCACCCAACTTTGAGGTCGAGCTATGAGGACATGGGCACGAATCTCATCCTTGAGGCCACTGATAAAACATTCTCAGAAAAAGGAATCAGACATGCCCTCTGTTCGAAAAGCCAGGCACTCAAAAGAAGTTATAAAGTCTTCCATTGTTCCTGATTGTTTCAACTTTTTCAAACGGCCTAAATGGTTGGTGTCAGTGTCAAAGCATTCATAAATATCTGCCACAAAGTGTGTCCAAGCAATATACCCTTGACGGGAAGTTTTTCTCCATTGCCACCATTGCCAACATTCTTGATATAGATGGAGAACACCATACCGGAGTTTGGCCAAGTCATCTGTAATGGCATATAAAGAGAAATAATGTTCCATTTGGGTTACCCAACCAGTGGGATCTGAGCCATCAAATTTGGTCACATCCACCTGCGGAAGGCATAGGTCATGATGAAAGTGATGGGGCTGAAAATTATGGGAATGAGAGGAAGTTTTAGCTTCGGTATGTGGAGGTGGGTCAGATAATTGGTTATCTGTAGGGATATATAGCTTGGTGCAGATCATCGAGATGACAGATTCAATATGGGTAGTCATGTCTTGTTTGAGTTCCTCGATTGAGGTGGCAATGGAGGACTGCATGGTGGTATTGATGGAGGCAACATTGGCACTAAGTTGTTTCACTTATTTTTGGGTCTCTGTGAAATTAGATTGCAAGGTATTGAAGCAAGATTCCAAGTCTTGGCTACGGGTATGGGCCATGATGATGAGGGAACCGAAACAGGGTGGGTGGGGTCAAAAATTTTGTTGAAAAATTATATGTATGAATGTGATAAGGACGAAGAGAAAAATCCAATGGAATAGGTCTCAAATAATGGTGCAAAATTTTCCAGACTCGTTTTTTTTTTTTTTTTACACCTGTGGAGTTATACTCCAGTCTGAAGAATATGACAGTTATGAAATGACCAAATGCTTAACCAAGAAGAAATGTGTATTGATTTGGAAACCTAAACACAGTTGTGCAACAATAGATCTTGTCTATTTTAATGTTTTTATTTCCATCTCCAAGGGTTAGGTATTCAAGGGTTCTATAGACAAGGGTTTGCCTTGTGCTATATCTCTCTGATATACGTGTGGGGTCCAAAAGTAGTACTCGGCCCAATATCTCAAGGCACTAATAAGGAGGCTAGACCATGCCCTTAGTCGTACTACCCAAATACCCAAGTACTAGTGAGTATCTTCCCGAGTGTTGTTCTCGGTGGCACTATAACAGTCGAGCATCCGATCAGTTTATCTAAAGAGAGCTTCAGGAAATCTAGGTTGATCCATACATAGGTGTTTTCTTATGTGCTACCACTCGAAGGGGTATCAACAGGGGTTATAAGGGTGGCCAACAGATGTGCGCTTAAGTACCACTTGTATTTCCTGCATGTATGAATCCCTCAACCGCAGGTTTATGCACGTAACGAAATATCTATGTGGCTTAAAGACGTTGGAATACGTCTCTACCCTGAAAAAAAATTAACCCACAATTTCTACCGAGGAAAGTGCTCTGATACCACTTGTAATATACCAGATAGAAAAAGTATGCAAAACAGAAATAAAATGCTAGAAATGGCAGATAAACAACAATATAACCAGAACAATCACCACAATAACATGGAAATGATATCAAAATAACACCAGAAAGAGAACTTTGATTCTGAGAGCAATGTTCACGGGCCTCTTCGAGGGGGAAACCTCTAGTCGAGAAGAGCTCTATTACAATAATATCCAAGCTAGGGTTATCATACCCTCAACTCCTATTTATACTAAATATGTCTATCAATAGAACCATCTAGAGGAAGATCCTTCTAGAAGCGGAAGCTTCTATTAGGTATTCTTACATTTGACTTATTCTACTTTATTGCAAGGCCTTATTAATATTGACCTTTATTACATCAGAATACATTGTTCTACCTATGTGAGGGGTTAGGTCCCTAACATTCACCATCAAAGACCAGATCTGATTTTTGTGTCCCAGGGGGTTCCGGGTGTAGTGAGAGCTAGTCACACTGAAACAATGGAGTCTAGAAAGTGGAGTCACCAGGTGCAAATGCAATCTTTAATGGTTCTAATATTTGATGCACCTTCAAAATCAGAAGCTCATTGTCATTCTACCCAGGGAAAAGTCTTCAATTCGTTCCCCGACAACGGTGCTAGAAATGTTAGCACCGGAAGTCACCTCCTGATTGTAGGGGAGGTAAGCCTAGTACCCATCAATGTTTAGGGTGAATGTTGGTTTAAATGCGGATGGTCGATGGCCAAAACTCAACAACATGAAAGATGTTCAACATAGAACTGGACAGGAAATGAACAACAAAGTGAGGGCCACATTAACTTCAGTCAGTAAATGGAGTTAAAGCGAGAGTAGAGGGAAGAATTAGGAGAAATGTTGAAGGAGACTGCTCTGGGAATTAGGCCTTCCAGCAGCTCAAAGAAGAAAACCCAAGCTCAAGAGAATTCTTGAGCTCAAATTCAGACACCGAAATATGCCTACAAGGGACACAGTTACAATTGTAGTATGATCAAACCTTCATCATCCTACAACTGCAACATCTCAACTGGATCCTCCATGCCCAAGCCATTCAATGTGAGAAGGAAACAGATACACAGGGCAATGAATAAAACTAACCATGATACCGCTATAATCAAACCTCCATTACAACAGTATAACGATCCTTGACTGGATCATCCATGCCTGAGTGTTTTAAATAACTTTACAGACAAAATGAAAGAGAAAGGAAGTTGAATTCTATTAACATGAAAATCTCAAATCTATTACATAACCAGAGAATAGCTCTGGCAGAACAAATTTATAGATTGGGAGCTCTACTCAACCAAAGACCTTTACAAAATCCCAAAACTCCACATATATACTCAAAATAATTCTCCATCCTCAACAGAGGCGTACTCGAACCATTGCATTCAAGGCTCGGCGTCTTCATCTTCTTCTGTCAATCTACACCTACATTCTCTTGTCATATGCGAGCTCAGATCAGTATGGGCTCTGCAGAAAAATTGGCTCGTCGGGGTACCACGGGCTGACGGTCCACCTTCATTGCCATCTCTTCCATGCTTTTCATTTATGGGGTGAGGTGAGGCTTTAACCATGTCCCCCTTCTTTCATTTACTTCTTCATTGGGATTAGAATGAGGTGGAGTCGATTTGGTACCTAGAGAACGTGGTGACCCTTTCTACGGAAACATCAGCATTTTGGCCCTAGGCATAGCTCATGTGAACTCTGCACCTTTACCTGCATACGAACTCGGTCCATGACCCAGCGCTTATTCCCTATGAAATTTTGGGATTTCGTGTTTCGAGAGTCTTCACTCCACTTGATTCCCAATATCTCGATGCTCGAACTCACGAAATGGCCTCTCTCAGTTGAAAGTCAGATCTGTTATGCATCCGACGGCCACGATTGCATCCTATAAACCCCAGTAACCAGTCGATAAACAAGCGCTTACTCTTCTTTGTGGCCCCACTTTTATATATGACCTCGGGCCATGACCTGGGGCTCTGTCTCCAAATGTTTTTGGGACTTCACTTTTCGGGGAATCGGGGTGCTTCTTCCTGTCAAACCTCCAATTTGTGAAACTGTGATTTTGAGATTTCACGTTTTGCAAACTTGCATCATGCTCCATGCTAAAACCCTGACTCACAAAATCACGAATTCTCCAATCTTCTACCATGTGCCCCTCCAGTTTGGATGGCCTATATCTTCTTCACACTTTAGGACTCGGGGGTTTCATACCTTCCTCACTTCAAAATTCCCGAAGTGGCATTCTTCGTTGTCTCGATATGCGTGCCTTAGCACAACGCACCCTGACTTTGGATGAAACACATTTGTGGGTTTTTTAAGCCCCCTTCTTTCGCATCTGGTCATCAAATGGCCAACTACTAAGGGAAAACACCCCCCTGCAAGAATATGTGATAACGAAGACTATCAACAAGACAGAAGGAAAGAATGTTCCCTTATTTATTTCTCTCCTCATAAATGACCTCACCCTCCATGATTGCATGTTGGACTCGTGTGATTCCAAAAACATCATGCCTTTAAGGGTAATGCAACAACTTGGCCTTCAAATTTCATGACCTTATTGAAGTGTCTGTGGAATAGGCTCTAAACCCATCGAGTTGTAAGGTGTTATCAAAGATATTGGGGTTAGCTTAGCTTCGTTCCCCTGTATTTATGTTGTGATGAATGTTGTGGTCATTGACATACCTGATGCATGGGGAATGCTAGTATCCAGGGAGTGGAAGGAAACCTTAGGGGGTAGCCTTTAAATGGATATGTCATATGCTACCATCTCTCACCCTGGAGGTGGTTTTTTTACTCTCCATAGAGAACCCATCATTAGATACCAAGTTGAGAACCCAAAGGGTTCCATGGATGAGATAGTTTGTTTAGATGAAAGAATGGGAAAAAATTTCATAGGCAATCCAACGTTTCGAATAGAACCTTGTCGATATCCTAATTGGATATATACCTTAGCATTCGACAGTGCTCACTCTAGTTTTATCTCAGGAGAAAAAATAATTCTCACAACTCCTTCCAAGGAGACCTTTTACTTCTCATATAGACTTGAATATGATTGCACAAATAATGTTGTTGAATACAAATCCTTTCTTATAGGCCTCAATCTGGCCCTTGATAGGAAAATAAGGTGCATGAGGGTATTAGGAGACTCTGATCTAGTGGTTTCCCAGATAAATTTGAAGTTCTCCATGAAAAATGAAAGCTTGAAGAAGTATAGGGACTCAGTGCAATATCCTAGGAAAAGCTTTGATGAATTCTCAATTGAATCAATCCATAAAGAAGAAAACCATGTGGTTGATTCCTTGGACATTTATGCTTCCACTTTGCAACCTTGTGAGTGACCTCTCCAATTCCTGTGAAAAATGGAATTAGTATTTAGACCTTCAGTCCCTGAAAACCTAGAACATCGGAAATTCTTTGATGATGATGCCCAGATACTTAGATTCATGTTGCGAAGCAAAGGTTTATATGACTCCCACATAAATTTCTTGGTTGATTCCATGAATCTGGAAATTATAGACTTTCCCAACAAGACCCTCCCGAAAGGATGTGTTCCCTTGGAAAATATGTTTGATAGACATTATTTATATAGGGTAAAACCTATTGAGGACCATTCTGATAAGGTGTTGGAATTCAACATTAGGACAAAGATTGAACCGAGAACAGTAAAAATAGGAAAGGTATCAACCAATTCCAAGAGAAGCGAAATACTATACCTCATTCTCTAATTTAAGGACATTTTCTTTTGGACTTATGATGACCTGAAATCATGTAGAAGTGATTTCATTCAACACGCCGTTACTCTGGTAGATGGATCCAAACTATTCAGACAAAAATTGAGACATGTTAATCCAAAGTTGTCACCCTAAATCCATAAGGAACTTCAAAAGATGGTAGATGTTGGTATCATAGTCCCTATCAGGTATTCTTCACGGATGTCAAACTTAGTAGTGATTCAGAAGAATAATGGAGACATTAGACTATGTGTTGACTTTAGTAACCTCAACCAACTCTCGTTAAAAGATAATTACCCTCTCCCAAGCATGGAACATTTGTTACAAAGGGTTATCGGTGTTGGAATTATGTCCATGTTGGACGGTTTCTATGGTTATAACCAAGTCTTGGTTAAAATGGAGGATCAAATCAAGACCACATTCACTAACCCATGGGGAACTTTCATGTACCTAAGGATGTGTTTCAGCCTCATGAATGTTGATTCTACTTTTCAAAGAGAAATGGATTTTTCCTTTAGGGATCTCATTGAAAATATTATAGAAATATACCAAGATGATTTGACAGTAGTTTCCAAGGAAAGGAATACACATGTGTCACACCTAAGAACAATATTTGGGTGGTGCAGGAAGTATGGTATTTCCCTCAATCCCAAAAAGTCCATTTTCGGCATAGATACAACGAATTTTTTGAGACACATAGTCTCAGAAGAAAGCATTTATATCGACCCAAAAAGGGTTGAATCCATCAAGAATATATGACCTCCCACTAACAAGAAGTACTTACAATCATTCTTTGGAAAAATAAACTTAATCAAATGATTTATCCCCAACTTCACCAAAATGATCAAACCCATGAACTCCCTGATTAAGAAAGATGTCACCAACTCTCGTGACTTCACAATTTTCGCATTCGCTTCTCAAGACACTATAGCCAAAGTGTTGTTATAGGAAAACAAGGATAACCATGAGAAACCAATTTCTTTCATGAGTAAATCCCTCGGGGATGCAAAATTGGACTACTGCATCACTGAAAAGAAATCATATTCCCTTCTCAAATCCCTTAATCATTTTAGAGGTTATGTCGGGTACAACAAGATCAAAGCTTATGTGCCTTATCCTGCCATAAAGGATGTTCTATCACAACAAGATTTCCTAGGAACTAAGGGAAAGTGGGTGTCCAAAATACAAGACTACAATTTAGAGATAAAACCCATAAAGATTATCAAATTTCAAGGTCTATCCCAAATGTTGACTGAAAGAAACGAGGCCATACAATTGGGAGAGAATGAACAAGTCAATGAGATAGTAAGTGAATTGGAAAATGATGAGTGGTATGCGGACATTATCTACTACCGGAATAACCTTTCATACTCAGACCACTTGGTAGACCATAAGAAGAGGGCATTGAAGATAAAGGCCATAAAGTATTGCTTGAACCACGACAGTCTGGGTTGGAAGAACCCTGATGGAATACTCTATATATGCGTGAATAAGGATGAGGCCGCCCAATTGATTAAGGAAATCCATTGATGATATTTTGGAAATCCCTTTGTTTCCTATACTACCACCCATAATATTTTGAGAAAAGGTTATTACTATCCCACGTTATTCATTGACACCCATCGTTATGTCAAATCATGCCAACCTTGTCAATTCTTCATAGGGAAACACCGAATCCATATGTTACCTTTGAAACCAGTCATAGTAGAAGCTCCTTCCCAGTAGTGGGGCTTATACTTCATTGGAAAATTCAATTATAACTCCACCAATGGATATTGTTGGGTTTTGACCGCTACATATTATTTCACTAAATGGGTAGAGGCCATCAAGGAAATCAAGGAAGTTGTCATGAATTTCCTCAAAGACAGGATCATAACGAGATTTGGTACCCCTGCCAAGATTACTATTGATAAGGCATCCATCTCCCTCGTATTGGCAGAATTCTGCTTCAAATGTAGTATCATCATATCTCACTCTTCCAACTACTATCGCCAAGGGAATGGATTAGCATAATCAAGTAATAAAAATATAATAAATATTGTTAAGAAAATTGTAGGAGAAAACAAGAAGGCCTGGGATAGTAATATCAAGTATTCCCTATGGGTGGACCGTATTACAAATATTTCCACAGGAAAAATCATGTTTGAACTAGTATATGTATTTGAATCCAAATTACCCATTAACCTCCAAATTCCTACCCTTTGTTTCGTGCAATAATACATCACTGATAAGGAGGCTCTTCATGGAAGAATCAACCAATTGGTATAACTTGATGAATCTAGTATGACTTCTTTGGATCAAATGACACACAACCAAGATAAAGTTAAAGGAATGTTTGATCAAAAAGCGAAAAATAGAGCGTTCAAGGAGTGAGACCAGGTGTTTTTATGGGATAAAAGGAGGGAGAAACCATGAAGTCATAATAAGATTGATATCTTGTGGACTAGACCCTACAAAATCATAAGAAAAGAAGGTATCGACTCATTTAACTTAGCCGCACTGTTATTGGATAAATCAGTGAATGCGCACATAAACTGATCTCCTTAGATCCACTTGGATCTAGAACAAAACAAGACAGGACATGACGCTTTCCCTAAGTTTCTACCATTGAATTTACCCAAAGAAGGAATAGAAGACATACCTTTAGATGTCACTTCCTTATATCTCTGTTGTCTTGGCTTCACTCCGGTGCTCTTGTGAGATCAGATCTGCAACAACACAAACCAACCAAAGTGAAAGCAAAAATTGTAGATTCAATGGAAACCTAAACATGTGATCAAGGAGTCATGTAATAAAATGCTAATTATTTTATGGGAAAGAAACATGTCACCGTATCATATTAAGTAAAAGTGGAAGATACAACCAAATTGCCTTGATGTCGCAAGTTCCCTTTCAGTGGTCCTTTGTTCCAACACACACATACACTTGCTCTAAATTTGTATGAATATGGTCCACAAAATATTGATGGACAACTGAAGGCCACAAGCATCAGTTGTAACAGGATCCTTCATACAGTATTCAGCCTATTCTTTCAGCAATTCTTTTCTCAATATTTCTTAACCATTTCCATGAGAAACCCATCACTATATAGGACAAGGTGGAGTGGATACAAGGATGAGGATGATCCCACCAAATCAAAGAAGCCAGTAAGACCACAACCATACGGATGCCACCTCACATTCTAGAAGATTCTCCTTTTAGAAACTTCATGAAACTTCTTCCTTTCCTTAGCTTCAAACGATGCCACACCCTGCCTATATAGTAGCATGTGGAAATCCCGTGAGCCATGCATAGAGCAACCTGGGGAAATAAAGGATTTTCGCACTGTGTACCACTGTTAGCTTGCGGTGTCATTCTAAAAATATGCCTTGTAGGGGAAGAACTTAGTCATTTTTCTCATGTAAAAGATTGTTTTGAGAGCCTGAACACATGCCTATAGAGTCATCATCAGAGTGACCAAAATAATGTGTAACAGATTTCCCCCCAAAGTATGAGGCTAGAACTTGTGACAGCCGAAATACTTTGTAAAATGTGTGTGTGTGTCGGGTACAAGGAGCACACCAATCAGGAACCTACAAACAATCAAGCATCTGCATAAAATTATACCATTTATGAGGTATCCATTCCCATGCTCAAATAGAAGTGATTCAAGGCATGGCCACCAATTATACACCGTGTATCCATGTCGTCAAGATTCTACATAGCCACCAGAAATACACTGTGGATCTATGTACTAGAAAGCTTAAATTCAGACACAACCACGAGACATATAAAGTGGATCGGTGTGTCAAATACAAATCATAAATACTCCATAGCAACCTGGACCAAAATGATGAGATCCAGGGTCTTCAAACCCGTCATCCGTAAGTATGAATCTAACCATGCGATTACAGGTGTTGAATTCGAACATGGTAGAAACCACTTGATTACTGGTCATTGATGAAAACCGTTAACAAGTGTGAGGGAAATCACCATTGATTTCAATGACTCCCAAGGTACCTTAGTACAATCCAATGAATGTGAATAAATGATTTGAAGTTGAACACTCGGTGAAATATCTCGATCAAGGACCAATGATGTGAATCCACTATCAAAATCGAAGAAACCTGCCATTGAGGCATGTCGGCTCTAAGGTACTAAATGATTTCTAATTCTTGTTCTCGGATGATGAGTTGAAGTCAACAGGAAAAGACTCATCATAGGAGAGCCTTGATGTATCCCCCATCAATGACATGAAATAAATAACAGATTAAAGATAGATCAAAGTATGAAAATGATTTGAAACTGACACAGGGAAGGACACCATGGTAAGAATTAACAATTGCAGATGGTTGACTCGTTAGAGGGCTTGTTTGGAATTCTCTTGAACATACGAATGACACGACAATGGTCTTGGAAGCATTGACTCAAAAGAGACCCAAGATATGGACTTACAAAGGGCTATACGAGAGACAAATGGATTTCCCAACCCTGATTCAAATGATGAAAGGGGGTGTCATGTTCAAGAGTGACTAGTACTTCCACTAACATGGGTACAGAGAAACATTTCTTTCCCAAATTTTCCCCCACCATTTCTGGTGAGTACCTCTTTATTTTTACGCAAGCTTGAGGAGGATAACATATTCTTGTTGATGTAATCTCATCCTTCGGACGAGTCCCTCTGAGTATGTTTAACGAACCCTAAGAAGGAGTGGTTTGGTCCCATGTGGGTCTTTCGATGTTGTTTAACGAGTCCAAAGATAGAAAACTCGGGGGGTTTTCATATTTATAGAGTCTGAAAAACACATTAAAGAGAACTCTCTCAGTTCCTTTTTCGTAAAGTAATTCGACGAGACCAAAAAAGTGATAAACTATTGCCCATCAAATGTTTTCTTCAAATACTTTTATGAGTGTGAAAAGAACAAGGTCGCTTAGCAATATTTTCATTTTTATGGAGTGTGAAAAGAGCTTAAAGAATACTCTATAGGTTTCACTTTTTATGTTCCCATAAAGAGTACGAAAAAATGACAAAAGTATACTCAGTTGCATTCTCATCGACTTTCGAGCACGAGAACGAACAAAAACTAGGCTCGAGGTTTTTCTAAAAAACCCTAAAAAGTATTGATATATGTAACAAACAGAAAAGTGAATCAAGAAAAAACATCCATACAACATTGTTCAAGGCCTTAGTCTTCACATCTACGAGAAACAACAGACTCACACGACCATTAGACCACTAGGTTATGATAAAATGCATTAAAATAATATAAAATATTATAAGAAAAAGAAAAAAATGAAATAGAAAGGGGGTAAGACCTCTTATTTCTATTTCATTTGAATTTCATTCAAAACTTGTATAGAAACCATGTTTTTACCTCATATTTTAGTTGTCAATTGCGAGGAGCACAGGCGATCATTCAGCAAATGGTCTCTGTCAACACGGTAAGCTCGTCACCCTCTTCTTTTTTAATGGATTGAAATTCATTTATTTTGGTTTAAAGGTAGTTTTTGGATGGGTTTTTGGGCCGGTAGGTTCGCACTGGGGCCGCCGCAGGTGACTAATATCGAGACCTGTGAAAATCAATGATTTCCACTGATGTCCTATGGCTCACCTGCGGAAACCCAACACTGTACAAAAAACTTGTCTGCGGCGACCGAAAACCCAAAAAGTTATGCATGTGTTTTCCCAAAAAATAATTTCAAAATCAACAATTGAAGATTCCAACTTCCTTTCCTCATCTCCATGTAGGCATTTTATTGCCAAAATGTTAGAATGGAGAGAACGGGAACACGAGGATGATGACTTCATGGCCTTAAATGATCCAGGCATCGTCAATGCCCTTCGACAATGCATATTGTTAAAAAAATTAAAATCCAGGGCATGAGAGCCCAACTGAGGTTACTAGAATACCTAGTCCACATGTGGGATGTAGACCAACAGGTGTTTCATGTAGGTGAATGTGGACATAAACTGATCTCCCTAGATCCACCTAGATCTAGAACAAAACAAGATAGGACATTACGCTTTCCCTAAGTTGCAACCATTGAATTTACTACCAAAGAAGGAATAGATGACATACCTTTAGATATCACTTCCTTATATCTATGTTGTCCCTACTTCGCTCTGGTGCTCTTGTGAGATCATATATGCAACGACACAAACCAACCAAAGTAAAAGCAACAATTGTAGATTCAATGGAAACCTAAACATGTGATCAAGGAGTCATGTAATAAAACGCTAATGATTTTATGGGAAAGAAACATGTCATTGTATCATATTAAGTAAAAGTGGAAGATACAACCAAATTTCCTTGATGTCGCAAGTTCCCTTTCGGTGATCCTTTGTTCCAACACACACATACACTTGCTCTGAATTTGTATGAAGATGGTCCACAAAAGATTGATGGACAACTGGAGGCCACAAGCATCAATTGTAACTGGATCCTTCACATAGTCTTCAGCCTATTCTTTCATCAATTCTTTGCTCAATCTTGCTTAACCTTCTCCATGAGAAACCCATCACTATATAGGATAAGGTGGAGTGGTTACAAGGATGAGGATGATCCCACCAAATCAAAGAAGCCAGTAAGACCACAATCATACGGACGCCACCTCACATTCTAAAAGATTCTCCTTCTAGAAACTTCATGAAAATTCTTCCTTTCCTTAGCTTCAAATAGCGCCACACCCTACCTATTTAGCAGCATGCGGAAATCCCATGAGCCAGGCATAGAGAAGCCTGCAGAAATCAAGGATTTCCGCACTGTGTACCACTGTCATCCTGCAGCGTCATTCTAAAAATATGCCTTGTAGGGGAAGAACTTAGTAATTTTTCTCATGTAAAAGATTGTTTTGAGAGCCTGAACACATGCCTGTAGATTCATCATCAGAGTCACCAAAATAATGTGTAACACACACTTGAGGCAGAAAAGATGAAGTTATATGTGAACGCAATCAATCTCAAGATTTTTTTTCTTGACGGAACGTGACCACCTACCTTTAGCGTAAGTAGATTAGAGTAGGAATTTGCATCCTTCATTTCATTGTATATATGTTGCATCTTGCATATCATGATACTATACTTGCATCCTACCTTGATTTGTATACATGCTTATGATTTACATATTCCTTTCTTGCATCATTGCATATTTCTATGTTACATTCTTATGTTTTTCATCCTCATATTGATATGTTAGAATAAAAATGTCGAAATTTTTATTTTCAAGTATTCCTCTACATTTTATAGTTAGCATATATTCTCATATGAATAAGAGGTGAGTGAACCACCCTTCGATGCCAACGTGCCTTGTTTCAATGTGTGCAGGAACAAGTCATACCAGGAGATGATAGGGTTCTCATGCACTCTACGGTAAGCATATGTCCCCATATAGGAGCTAGATGTTACCCCCCATACTAGGGGTAAAAAAGGAGATCATGTCTCGAGGCCCACTGGTAGCATACATGGAGTGTCAAGAGTCAGATTGAGCAGCAGAGCCTGCAAGGTCCCTTCTGTTCTTGTTGATCACTATTCATCACTAGCAGCAAAGCAATATCCACTACATCAACTTGGTCCCATAAGACATCGGGTCTTGCTTCATGAGGTAACAAGTTTGTTGTCATGGTAAGTTTCACTTTAATATTTGAAGCATTTGAACATGTTGCAAAGAATATTTTCTTGATTATGAAATGTTTTCTTGGAAATTATACCTTTTGCCTAATTTCACCTCGGTGGTTGCCATTGTGTCCTAGCAAGTTTTTCACCCTTGGGATAAGGGTTTATAATGGGTAGTTCCTTGAAGGGTCATCATACCATTCTCGTCCATACTTACAAACTTTAGTGTTTATTCCCCTATTTTTCCTCATCTTTTGGGTTTTTGGGTCCATTGGCCCAAGAAGGAATTGTACCTCATTTCATGGGAAGAAGGGGCTAAAGGTCCAGAGGTGTCATAGATTGAAAAATATAAAATCCAATAATATCCTTCTAGATTCTCACCCTCATGTCCCAGGAACAATAAAATTTTTCACCAAAAAATGAAGGTCCTGCAAAAGAAATCACATAATTAGTAAATGTCTCATTTGTTGAGGAAATATCATTTTGTGGTGTCCCTTACTTTCCATTGCATATGGAACTATGTTTCTAGCTTCAAGTCATATTATGGTACTCTTTACTTTCCATTGCACATAGTACTCAATGTTTTGGAACTTAATCAATTAATGGAAATAAAGGGTCTTGGAAACATTTTGCATCGCGGACGAAGGGCATCACACCCTTTGCAAAGGCACCCAGAAATGAGACAATACAAACTCGTGTATGTCAAAGACTAAGACTACACACATTTCATTGAATAATGTGAAGGATTAATGGGGAAAAAGAATCTGGGATAACCAACAATGATTGCATTCCATATATCTACCTACCTTGTTCCAAATCCAATAAATCTACACATTTAGGCATAACACTAACCATGGTGATTAAGTTGGGTTTTATGCCTAGGACATGCATTTCATTGAAGAATGTCAAGGATTCATTGGGGGGGGAATGATTTCATTCAAATTGAATAATGTGAAGGCTTCTAGGGATGGAAAATCATGGAATAACCAACAATAATTACTACACACGTTTCATTGAAGAATGTGAAGGATTAATGGGGAAAAAGAATCTAGGATAACTAACAATGATTGCATTCCATATATCTACCTACCTTGTTCCAAATATAATAAATCTACACATTTAGGCATAACACTAACCATGGTGATTAAGTTGGGTTTTATGCCTAGGACATGCATTTCATTGAAGAATGTCAAGGATTCATGGGGGGGAATGATTTCATTCAAATTGAATAATGTGAAGGCTTCTAGGGATGGAAAATTTTGGAATAACCAAAAATAATTTCATTCCATGACCCAACATCTTGTTTAGGCAATCTTTTGAACAATTAGTGTAAATAGGTTTGATTATGGTGTTGAAATATTTCATTTGGTTCATAGAAAGGCGCATGTCATTAAAAAATTGAGGAACCTCACCAAATGACCATGGAAAAAGTAATTTCTACATTTCATTCCCAACAAGGCTTTCCTAATCCTATAGAAACTAGCAATTCATTACATTCATTTTTAGAAAAACATTGTCCAGAACAAAATTACATTCAAATCAATCTTTTTATTATGTGATATTGGATATGATGACCTTGTTCTAGAGACAATAAATTTGTACATACAAGAAAGAACTAACCATGTTAATTGAGTTAGATTTTATGCCCAAGAAAACACCAAATGCATGACAAAGTACATCAACACATGGAATCCATGAAGGCATTGTAGAAGGCGGAGGAGTTGGTGCATCTTTGTGATGTTTCTCGTTGTCAGAGGAAGGGTTCGGGATTCTTTTGCGAGGTTTTGGGAATTTCCAGCCATTGGATCTTTTCCATGCTCCAGGGGTCAAGGAAGGGGTAGGGGATAGAGGACACGTTGCCTGGAGGTGCCCTATTTGCTGACAAGAGCGACATCTGAAAGAGATGTTCTCATAATCAACCATCTGCATGTAAGGATCTCCCTCAGTCCAATCAATAAGGATCCTATCTGGAAGCCCTTGACTGAGGTCAATTTCAACACATATGCGGGCGAAAGTGATGAAGCCGATCGATATCCAATATGAGTCTACTTTGAGAAATATACCCAACGTATTGCCCAGGGTAGATAAAAAAGATGGACTATAAAATGCAGGGGTAGATAAAGGCACAACCATAGACGTTGGAATCTTCGACCTCTGTTGTTGAGGGTTTGGTGGACTACTCCACAATGAAGGAAGAGCCAAAAAGATCCTTTTCACCTGTGCTGGCTCCTTTTCTCTCGTGCTCTAGATCAGGGCTGTGTCCACGGCTAGAATTTAGCACTTGCCGCACCCTCAGTCCCTTCTCAACTCTTATCCGGGCCCAAATAATTGGTTCTCGCATTAGGGTTTCCCTGATGTTGTTGTTGTTGCTACGTTGTCGGCCGCTAGCCTGCTCGACGAGATAAGTTGTTTCTTCCCTCCTGGGGGTGCTGGAATCTCGACGAAGGCTTCTTCTGCAAAATCTGGCTGTGTTTCCATCTTGGGAGCCTTCTCTGTATGTTGTTGTTGCGCCTTTTTGGTTGGGCTCGCCATAACCCTAATCTGGAGCGCACTCTGTTCCAAATCTTCATTAAGGAGGTAATTTGAAATCAATGTGTATTATATATAATTCTATGAACATACAAATACACATTTCATATATTCACATTAGAATCACCCCATAGTATACATATGACATGAAAGAATCAACCCAAGTTCAAATCACATAGACAACCATAAAATACCAAAATAAATATATGAAGGAAAGAAAATTCCCCCCCCAAAATCCATTTCACCTACAAGCCAATCGAAACCAATCCTTTTCCCAGACATTTCTTTAATCATCTCAAGAACTATTACATCCAAATCTAATGAAATTGTTAATAGGATCCCTAATAAAAAACATAAGCATTCACTTTTATAAGAATATAGAGGACAAATGAATGGAGAAGCCTTAGATTCCTATATTAGTAGCCTCACATTGCACTTCTAGATTTTCCCAAGCTCAAATATTTATCCTTACAATAAAATATATACAAGGAATCATTCAAACTTGGTGAACAAGTCAATTTATATTTCTACATTTAACTCAATCTTCTACTTCCAAATGCATGACAAAGTCCATCAATACATGGAATCCACTGTGTGACACTATCACATAGCATTTTTATCCCCTATTCTATCTAGAAAATATCATGTGCAAGTGGTTATAACTTCATCAAGCCTAGTACTACAATACATGGAAGTGTTCACACAACTACACATCCAACTCTAGATTCCATATACATATTAGGTAATTATTCTCAAATTTAGTTTTGGATTATTGGTTGTTTTTTTTCTTAAATTGATTTGTTTGAAAGAGTTTGCATTGACTAAGCCTTTAACCATTCTTTACCAAGGTACCCTATTTTCTATCACTCTACTAACCCTAACCCTATTTCCAATGCTAATCCTTGGAACCCTCTTACTAGACCAAGACCTTCTCCTACTTGTCCTCAAAACCGTAAATTCACTAGTTGTTCATCCTCCAAACCAAACCAAGGATGTAACTTCTAACAAAGTCACACATTATGTGACAGATTGTCATATATTAAAACATCATGTTGGATCAATCTTCTTAGACCCCCCCTCATAGAGCCATCCCCTCCATCACATATAGAAATCATTACCCTACCCAACTAAGCCATTTCTCCTTCTCTACATTCAAGACAATGCCATTCAATATCCTGACATCCTTTTCACAAATTCACTAGTTGTTCATCCTCCAAACCAAATCAAAGACGTCACTTCCAATAAAGTCACACATTCTATGACAGATTGTCATGTCTTAAAACATCATGTTGGATCAATCTGTTTAGACACCCCCCCCTAGAGCCCTCCCATCCATCATTATTGCCAACTCGAACCTATATTGCAACAATTTCGTATGCAACTATATGAAACTATATGCAACTAGGCAACTATATGCAACAATGCAACTTTTTAGTGACTATATGCAACTTTATGCAACTATATGCAAATATATGCAACTATGCAACTATATGCAACTTATCCAACTATATGCAACTATGCAACTATATGCAACTAGATGCAACTTTATGCAACTATAGTGCAACTATATTGCAACAATTTCGTATGCAACTATATGCAACTAACTGCAACTATGCAACTATATGCAGCTAACTGCAACTAACTGCAACTATGCAACTATATGCAACTATATGCAGCTAACTGCAACTAACTGCAACTATGCAACTTATGCAACTATATGCAACTTATCCAATTATATGGAACTATGCAACTATATGCAACTTTATGCAACAATGCAACTTATGCAACTATATTGAAACTATATGCAACTATATTGCAACAATTTCGTATGCAACTATATGCAACTAACTGTAACTATGCAACTATATGCAACAATGCAAATTATCATGTTTTTTAATGACAATATGCAACTATATGCAACTTTATGCAAAACTGAAACTTATGCAACTATATGCAACTTGTGCAACTTATATATGCAACTATATGCATATTTATGCAACCTATGCAACTATATGCAACTATCGAGTGATGATCAAGATATACTAAGAGAGGTTGAAAGTGAGACGTGTTTTACTAGATCTACCGGTTCTAGATCAACTAGGTGTTTTTGAGTAGTATGTATGTGTCTCAAGGTCTTGGAAATGATATAGGGAAGAAAGCCATGCCTTAGGGGGAAAAGAAAGCTTTGAGTCATCTAAGAAATGATGTTAGTGCTCTCACAAGCTTTTGAGCATTAGCTATGGGTCTTAAGGCCTTGATATGGTTGAGGGGGGAACCCAAGGCTTAGTTGAAATACAAAGCTTCTAGGCATCCATGGCCAAACATGACACCTCAAACTAGCACACCTAATCTCTCAAGGTTTTATGCAACTTCCGGGGCTCAAATTTCATGAATGACACCTCAAACCACCATAGATGACCTCTCGAGGGTATCTTTGGCATTCAAGTCAGAGTATGGGCATCAATAGGATATTTTGAGAACTGGGTATGGGTCTCAGGTCCTTGGACAAGATCGAGAGAGGAAACCCCCTCCTTCCATCCCATTGTCTCCTTCACAATCTTCCATATAGAAGACCACAACCCTTTCCTTTATAGTTTGTACAACTTCATCAAAACCATTACACCCTATGCATACAATGGAATAAAAAACAACTCAATCATCTTGTAATATCTGTCACAACCAACCCCAACATTATTTCCAACTCGAACCTTTCCTCCATTCCCCACTAGCCACTAAAGGCACTTTCCAAATATGTGAAATTCCAGGATCATGGATTTCCAAACTATTGATCCCCACTTGAACTCTTTGATGGGTCTCAAATCCATTTCTCCACTGAGCGTCGAGGGATATGCATATATATGCAACTTTATGCAACCTGTATGCAACTATATGCAACTTTATGCAACAATGCAACTTATGCAACTATATTGCAAAAATTTTGTATGCAACTATATGCAAATATGCAAATATGAAACTATATGCAACTTTATGCAACAATGCAACTTATGCAACTATATTGCAACAATTTCGTATGCAACTATATAAATATGAAAATATGCAACTATATGCAACTATGAAACATGAAACTATATGCAACTATGCAACATGCAACTTATGCAACTTTATGGAACTTATGCAACTTTATTCAACATGCAATGATAACTTATCTTCTTGTTTTAACGAGTGTAGGTACCACCAAATAGGTATCTGTCGGATCTATCTTCCTCGAGTGATGATCAAGATATACTAAGAGAGGTTGAAAGTGAGACATGTTGTACTAGATCTACTGGTTCTAGATCAACTAGGTTGGAAAAGGTAGGGAAAAGATTTCATATATGCATGCAATTTTTTATTGCCAACGGAGGGTCATGTAATTATGATGTTGAGAGCATAGGTGACATTGATTTTCCCTTGAGGTATAAACATATAGTGAAACTATGGGCACCTAAGGAGCTACCTGAAGTGGACACAGATTTCTTCATCGGTGGGAGGATGTATCGCATTTCTTATTCGTCCTTACATGGATTGGGGTTATATTCCATGGATGGAATAAAGGTTGGCTATGGCACTGTAACTGAATTGATGGAGTATGTCGGGCCATTATACAACTACAATCACTGGTTGATGTTGGTCCGATATACGAAAAGTATGCGGAGATACGGAGTTGCCGCAAATTATATACAACTAATAGATAACAATCAAAATAAAGGGGCAACTATGTATATTGATGGAAGGCCAAAAGCTACTGGAAACATTGCGGGATTTATAAATAGTACATGACCAGTGGCAACAACTAAGAAACCGAATTTCATATTTGAGGGACGCGAAGGAAATTGTATATTTGTCTGTGCAACAAAAACAATAGTTTCAGGTGAAGAGTTGTTGATCGATTACAACTTAAATCGAATATATGGAGAGGGTGCGAATATGGTAGTAAATATCTTACATACCATTCAACTCAACCTTTGATCAATCATTGTTACAATTTATCGCTGCAATATTTCAATTTTTTACTGCATAATTTTTTTACAATTACTTTCATAACTCTTGTTGATTAATTTATTGTGTCAACATCTATCCAGGGTGATCACAGGCTACATATGTCTAGGGTGACCATGGAAAGGCACCCACTGTGCCTCAGCAAGTAAATGTTAAATATAGTAACAACTTATGACTACAACGTCAACTAAATTTCATAAATTTCATTATTTTTTTTTCTGATATTATTGCAATATTTCATTTTTTTAATGTTACAGGTGAATTTCATAACTTTTATTGATTGATTTATTGTGTCAACTTCTGTCCAGGGTGACCGTGGCAGAAAATAACCTACTACATCTATCCAGGGTGATCGTGGAAAGGCACTTGTTGTGCCTTAGTAGGTAAATGTTAAATACAGTAACAACTTATGACTACAACAATAAAATTTCTAAATTTTTTTTTTTTTTTTTTTGATATTACTGCAATATTTCATTTTTTTAATGTTACAGGTGAATTTCATAACTTTT
>JASDQU010307032.1:168129-178361 GCA_032191745.1 Picea mariana | reverse complement strand
TAGTTCGTGTAGTTATTAAATTTTCCAACTTCAAGCCTTCGATAGAAGCTTCGCTTGACATTTTCATCGATTTCAGGTGTCTATTTTACCCGAAACTTCATTGACAAGCGTTGCTCAAATAAGATTAAATTATCAACTCTCTTTTCCGCGCTTAATAGCTTTATTAGGCTTCTTTAATGGTAGCCATTTAGTGGGAAGTGATCCTTCAAACTATCTGGTTTGCTGCCACTTATTGTAAAGGGCGTTCCTTTAAATATTCAGACTAAGACTGTATTATCCATTCATGATCCAATTAAAGGGTATTGCCTAAAGCTGTTGCTTGTGATATATGAGATTATTTGCTTGGGTAATGTAGGGGTGCTACCTGTATATTTTCAGATACTGTATCAGTCATATTGGGTCAAACTGAACATGTTTTGTTTATAGTTTAAGCGTGGATGGAGTTAACACTCGGGGTTTTGGCCCTTTAGGCCCAGATTTCGAACTAAGACGCTCTGATACCATATGTAACAACCAAATATTTCTAAACATCATTTACTTTCATAAGAAATTTATTTCATGAACTGAGATAATAACTTCATAACATAACAACAATCTTCATAATAGAAACTTTAGTAACTTAGATTTTTCAATGAATAATGATTTCATGGCAGAATGAAATAAACACATAGTTTAACAAATTACCTGGTTCTGATGCTAATTTATGTTGCCTTGCTACCTTGTTGTTGCCTTCCTACTACCTGATACACAGATCAACCCAGCCACAAACAAAGAATAACTGCCCAAACCTACTGTCCTCCCTGCCAACTAGGAAAACTACCTAGCTCCAATATATCTATGGATATCCTGGCCCCTGTTCCCAAAACCTCCAACAACTTGGTGCCTCAACTAATCAAAATCCATAGCCAAAACCTCTCTGCTCACAGCAAATCCAACAATCCTCTCCATCCATCCCCCTCATCCTCCGTTCGAATGCCCCTCACGTCCACCTCCTTTCCTCCCTTATTCCCCTTCACCAACTCCTGCAGTTACTTCCTCAACCACCACCGTGGATGTCCCTTATCCTTCCTTTAATGTTTTATCTTCTCGGGATTCACAGGCTACCCCTTGTTGCATACACAACCATTTTATATCATATATCATTGATCTCTTAGATTTATTTCTTAGGTCATTAAATGTGATTTGTAGTTAAATTATTACTTAGTTAACCACAATTATATTCTTTAATTAATTAATAACTCACTTTATTAAGATCATTAAATCATCTTTGTTTAATTAATAACTTGTTACCACAATAAATCCCCTAATTAGTTTTACCTTATAATCTTTAAATATTTATCCATCTAGAGTCGTTACATGGTAAATCATCCATTCTTATGCTAGTCAGAACAATTCTAGGCTTTCTAACCACAATGAACTATGGATCCTCCTTCTTCTTAACCTCTGTAAGAAGTTCTTTCCCACTCATGAAAAGTACTGTGTTGCTTACTTCTGGCTTTACCTCCTTATCCTTAATTGTAAGCAACATGTGTGTCCTCCCATTCTTCTCTAGGGTGTATGTGTTCATTCTCCCATCATAAATCACATTCCTTTCATATTGCCATGGTCTACCTAGAAATAAATGACAAACATCCATAGGAATGACATCACATAATATCTTATCATTATATCCTCCTATCTTGAATTCAACTAAACATTGTTTAGTGACAGTTACCTAGTGTCCTTTTTGTAGCCACGAAACTCTATATGGGCTTGGATGATCAATCATCTCCAGCTCCAGCTTTTCTACCATCTCGGTTGAAATGAGATTATTCATGCTACCACTGTCTACAATGACCTTGCATACCCTATTCTTGGTTTTGCAAGTAGTCCTAAAAAGTCTGGTCCTTTAGACTGAACTCTCCACCTCCTTCTTAGGTGTCAAAAGGACTTTTTGCATCATCAACGATCTTACACCTTCAGAGTCTTCTGCCTCAACATCCTTCCTCTGTGCTTCGGCGATGTGAGCTTCTCCAACTTATTTCTTCTTATCTGGACATTCATAAGACTTGTGCCCCTTCTTTCCACATGTGAAGCATGTTATTAATCCACCTCTTCCTCTTCCTCTACCTCTAGTACAAGGAAAAGTGTTATTGTCAGCATAATCTCCTCTCTACTTAGTATGTTACCCTCGCTGTGAGGTTCCACCTCTCTCAGTTCAAGTATGAGGTTTCTTCCAATCCTCCTTGGGCTTCTGATATTTGTCTTTGACAACTGATTTACCTCTAGGCTGACTTCTTCTTCGACCTCTTTGACTCTGCTTTCGGCTCAGCTTCTCTTCCGCTTTCAGAGCCATATGATAAGCATATTCCACCATTCAAATGGTTACCATTCTCATCTCATCCTAGATATCATATCTCAGGACATTCATATATTTGGATACTTTTTCATCATCGCTCTCCTGATGACCTACCCTGATGTTCAGCTTGTAGAATTCCTCAGTGTATTCTTTCACTGTCATCAGCTTCTGTCTCAGGTTTTGCATTCTCCTGAACAGAGTAATTTGATAGTCCCTAGGGATGAATTTCACCTTCATCTTCGTGATCATTCTATCCCATCTCTTGATCTTCTGCTTTCCCTTGCAGCATCTGTCAGCTTGTAGTTCATCCCACCACAATGTTGCATGTCCTTTCAATCTAGTGATAGCATGCTTGACTTTCTTGTCCTCTTCGACATCTTCATAGTCGAAGTATGTGTCTAGAGCTCTAATCTAGTATAGAAGCTCCTCTGCATCCAAGTTTCCCTCATAAACTGGACATCCATCTTCGCTCTTGCACCCATCCTTGCAATAGCTCTGATCGAACATTTTTTTGATGCATCTTTAACTGCAACTTCTTCTTCACATTCAGCCTCAACTTCACTTTCAGAATCACTAAGATCCCCTGCACCGACTGTGCATCTTTGCATTGTCTCCATGTCTTTGAGTCTATATCGTAGATCACGCATCTCTCTCTCCATCACTGGATCTATCATCTACCCGCCTCTTCTTCTCGGCATTTCCCTATCCTCTAGATCAGGTTTTTGCATGTACCTTCTCCTTGGTGGCATGGTGAATTCTTCTTCTCTGCTACAGAAAGAAAAGAACCTTTATGTTCTCTAATACCAACTGACGCCGACGCAGGCTACCTCACAACCCGCAGGTCGAAAGGTCCGCGTCAGCTCACAGGATCTTTCCTTTACCATGGCCCGAAGAACTCTAAGGCTCTTTTATTTCCCTATCGGGAAATCTGCACCCAGAACAATCCTCGTGGGATCCCCTCTTTATACTTGGGAGATCAGAATTTACAACTTTGCGAATCCAATGGTCGAGCGTTCTTCTCTCAAATCCCCGAAACCCGACAACCAGTCAACGGTGACCTTTTCCTTTTTCTATCGGGATTTTCTCTATTAGTATTTCGACACTCGCGATGTTGAACAACTTGCTTTACCGAACCCCGAATCCCGATATGCTGAAACTCCGACTCACATGGGAGTTTGACTTTTCAATGCCCTTCACCTCATTGGTGTTTCAGACTTTGCAATATTGTGAATCCTGATGCGATTGTTTTGGGAATTCTTGCCGCGAAACCTCGAAATAGCATGCCACCTGTCCACTGATTGAATTCTTTGTCACCCCACAAAATTCCTTTAGCTATTGGAATATCGTGTATTGTGATATCGTGATTTCTGTTGCTATGTTACGGATTTTCAACCCACAAAACCCTGATATATGAATTCACATGTAAATCCGATAGCCCTTGTGGCTCGGATCTATGGTCCTGCCCCTCCTAAGCTTTGAACCTCTTGGAAATACTTCGGCGTATCTCCCCTGCTCCTCTATGAGATCTGACGGCTCATGGAATATCTGGAATTCTCCTAAGATAATTCCAACCATCCATATTTCCTTGGCAATGTTTGTGAATGACCAAGTGTTACTCCGTGGAACTCATCCACCTGCGTCGCAAACTTACGTTGCTTCTTACGAACTTCCAGTCACAGCTTCCCTGCACTGTCCGTCAACAATTTTTAAGGCCTTATCCTTCCTGAGCTTTCTTATAATTATGAGTCTTAGAAAAGAATCTTGCATGCACTCCTTGTGACAACCTTTATACACTTTCAAGTGTTGAATCCTTTTGACTCTGCATGCACTTGCAGCAGCAGTCTCTAAACACTTCACTCAAGTTCACAACCCTGAGGCTTCACTTGGCCTGCGCACTCCTTGCACGGCTCCTATGCTTGTCTGCACTTCTGCGGAAATGAGAACAAAAGCAACCTTATCTAAACCCTTTGTCAATGCACTCCTTGCGGACAATTCGACTGCAATCCTTGCAAGAACCTTTGGCTTAGATAGAGAAACAATTGAAACTCATTCCTACTTTCTTTCAGACTTCAAACTCAAACATGAAATCATATACACTGAATATAAATAAAATGCATAACAGAAAGCAAACATTCATGAGCATATCATTCATCATCAATACCCAGAGAACAAACAAAAACCATGAATTTGAATCAACCTCTTTGTATTAATCCAAATATTTGTACATGGGTGTTCTTACACAACTGTCTTCTTCTCTTGTCACTATGATCATAATAATGTTACAATACACAATGAGGGTGTCTATATCCCATTTCCCTCTTGGACTCTCAAACAGTATAACCTAGAATTAAATTTTATCTTCCTGCATTAACTACCTTAAATTCCTTCTACCTACTAAGGACGATAGCAATTTTCTCAAGGTCCATTTACATTATACAAGTGCACCTTTTCTTAATGAATTCATTTAAGATCGCGCAACAACTTCAAGGTAATTTCAAAATTTTTGCTGGCTTGTCCAGCTGTCCTTCACTTCCGCGCTAGCTCGCTTGATGTTGGTGATGCTCCTGCATCACACGATTATCACTCTTTACAACTTGTAATGTACAAGACCTTTTTCTAGGGAAGGTTGGCGTATCCAGAATGGGAAGAGTAGGAGGAAGAGACATCGGGGTTGTGGATTGTAGGACGCTAAATTAAATCCCTGGCAGAATCTTAAAATCCTCCTGACAAGCACATCCACCACCTTAAATGCAGGAGATACGAAGTAAACCAAAACTATGACTGTCCCATGAACTAGTCGAATACCAAACCATGGAATTATCATTTCGTTACTCTGGCCAGTAGAGGAGAGTTAGTTAGATTCAGTTGTGCGGAGAGTGGCTTGGACAGAATCATGTTCAGTTTGTTATGTGAGGGACGAGTTATAACATAACGAAAGTAGGACCATCAAAGGAAACACTTGGAAAACCCTTCTGAAACAATTATTAACCACCTTAAAGACCTTACGTGTCACAGCTTAAAGACTGATGTTGACACAGTTAGGTAGCGCATGAGCTTTGATAATATGAGACATAGCTCCATACGCATAGTTTGATTTTAATAAACACAAAGGGACTGAAACCCCCATCCTTGAGTATAAGTAGGGCGTGCACTATAATAGAACCTTATAATAAAGTAAGATTTAGACTATACTTGCTTTTTGAATTTTGTGAAAGATATTAAGCCAAGGGTTTTAAGCTTAAGCCAGGTGTGTTAAGCTAGCATGTTATAAGGTCATGCAAATAAAACAAAGTGTAAGTGCCTGGATCATGAGTGGATCAAACGAAATTGAGTAGGAAATACTGTACCACATAATTTATTTTTTTATGAGAATTTTGAGGTACATTACATATGGTATCAGAGAGAAAGTTACAACACTGGGCCTGAACAAGACCACTGTAGCGCTTAGTATATTATTGTTTTTTTTTCTTCCAAAAAACTAATAAATTGTATGGTTACAATAAAAAAACTTTCTTTATTTTGGTGAATAAGTATGGCAACTCAAGACAATGCAGAAAACAGGATGGAAGAAAATCAACAGCAAGGACCTTCTGAAGATACAAGGCAGAATAGTGATGGAAGCTGACCCACAAAAGTATTGGAAACAATGAGGAACTTGATCTTCAAACTACAGATCTTTAAAGCCGACAATGAAAAATTGAAGAAGGCACAGCAAGAACAATAGGAGATAAATGAAATCCTGTTGCGCAGTATAGTGACCAAGAAAATCCCAAAGGACAATAATAACAATGAAGAAGTCAACAAAAGAGCCTCCAAGAACTCAAGGCTAGAAATAGAAAAAGGAGACAGTTCGTCTGAAGGAACACCACCAGCTGAATATGGAACAAAAACTTACAGAAAAAGAAAACAAGTGGACCACCTTGAAGGAGAGTTTAAAAAGATTAAACCTACTATCTTTGACGGGGAATCCAGGACAAGAGAAAAAGCAGAGGCATGGCTATTGGACATCAAAAATTATTTCCAAATCTACAACTATTCCAATAGCATGAAGGTTAGGATGGCCATCTACAATCTGAAAGGGAAGGCCAGTATTTGGTGGAAAGACCTGAAATTGGTCAAGGGGATAAAGGAGAAACAACTGGAATGGTCTGACTTTAAGAAGTATTTCAAGAAGTAGTACCTTTCTGAAAATTATTATGAAAGGAAGACAAAGGAATTTTATGAGTTACGACTCAGATAGATGATGATGGAGGACCTTATAAAGAAATTTCTGGATCTACTAAGATTCGTACCATACATCCAGGAGGATAAAGTAAAAATTCAGCGATTTCTAAGATGTCTACCAGAGTCCTACAAGGACAAAATTGAGTTTGACAACCCCAAATCCTTAAGTGAAGTATTCAGAAAAGAGAGAATGTGCTACAACCAGTACAAATAGTGGGCAGAGTTTCCCAAGACCTGGAAGGATAAGAAACATGATCGAATGAACCAATGGAAGAAGGGGTACCATCCAACTCCTTATCGGAGTACCAAAAAGAGTTATTCGAGAAAGTATTTTCACTCTAATCCTTCGAACATCAAGGCAGCGGAAAATCAACAAACCTGGGAGCGAACAGTTTTGGGGATAGCTCCTGCAAACCATTAAAGTGTTGGGAATGTGGAGAGGCTCATCTCAGGAGAAACTGCCCCAGTTTGAGTTAAAAAAACAAAACTATTGTTCATAACCTTCAATAAGCCTCGACCGTGGGAGACGTGGGTAGGAGCCTACATCAGATAAATGTAGCCATTGATGGATGACAAGATGACCACCAGTTCTCAGTGGTAGAAGTTGAAGGTAAAATCCATGACACTCGAATTTCTATTTTAATTGACCTCGAAGCAACATTGAGTTATATTACTTCGAAGGTGGTAGAGTCAAATAAACTTAAGAGACTGAAGCACGCAAAATCATGGCTTTTGCAACTAGCAATAGGTGAAAAAAGGAAAGTAATTGACTATATTTCGTATTTTGAGTTCAACCTAGATGGTCAAACCATAAGGACTGATCTGAACATCCTACCACTAGGATCTTACGATATGATTATTGGGATGGACTGGCTGGAATGACACAAAGCAATATTAAATTTTTATACAAAGATACTTAGCTATAAGCATGATTCCAGCACCACCAGGATAGCCCAAGGTATACCAAAACCGGTATTAGTCAGACAAATTTCATCGATGCAACTAAAGAAATGTGTGAGAAAAGGATGCCAAGTTTATGCCATCCAAGTGACGAGTCTAGCAGAAAAGAAGGATAAGCCAAAGTTGGAAGACTTTGTTGTTCTGCGAGATTTCAGAGACATGTTTGTGGATGAGATACCAGAATTACCCCTAGAAGGGAAATAGACTTCTCCATAGATCTGTTACCTGGTTTTTCCCCTATCTCAAAGGTGCCTTACCAGATGAGTCTCCCAGAAATGGCAAAATTAAAAATACAATTACAGGAATTGTTGGAAAAAGAGTATATCAGGCCGAATGTCTCACCTTGGGGAGCACCATTCCTCTTTGTGAACAAGAAGGATGATACTCTAAGATTATGTATCGATTATAGACAATTGAACAAAATGACTATTAAGAATAAATACCCCTTACCAATGATAAATGATCTGTTCGATCAAGTAGGGGGGGGAAATATCTTTTCAAAATTGGATTTACGATCCGGATATCATCAAGTTTGGGTAAAGGACGAGGACAAAAACAAAACAAATTTTTAGACAAGATATGGGAACTATGAGTTTGTAGTCATACCTTTCAGACTCACTAACTCCCCAGCCACGTTTATGTGCCTAATGAATATCATTTTCTATAAGTACTTGGACAAGTTTGTGGTAGTATTCATCGATGATATCCTGGTCTATTCAAAGATGGAGGAGGAACATGAGGAACACTTAGGAATAGTTCTGCAAACATTAAGGAAGCACAAACTGTACACCAATTTCAACAAGTGTGACTTCTATCAATAAGAAATACAATATCTTGGACATGTAATATCAGCAGAGGGCATTGTCGTAGACCTGGAAAAGACAAAAGCCATTATGGAATGGCCGGTACCTACAGATGTAGCGGATATACGGTCATTCATGGGAATCACCGGATACTATCGTAGGTTTATAGAAGGGTTTTCCAAGATAGCCTACCCTATCACATCATTACAAAAGAAAGGGACCAGGTTTAATTGGTCAGAGAAATGTCAAGACAACTTCAACAAACTAAAGGAATTATTGACAACAACACCCATATTGAAAGTAGCAGACCCAGATAAAAACTTCATCGTGTGTGTCGATGCAAGAAATGAAGGGTTAGGTGGTGTCCAAACTCAAGAAGGACACGTTATTTGTTATGAGTCCCAAAAATTAAAAGAACACGAGTGAAATTACATCAAGCATGACTTAGAATTGGCATTCGTAATACACGCCTTAAAGATGTGGCAATATTACATAATGGGTAGAATATTCCTATTATTAATAGACAATAGCGGGGTAAAATATCTATTTAACCAACCAGATCTTAACACAAGGCAAGCAAGGTGGTTAGCCTTCTTAAGCGAATTTGACTTCGAGGTTAGGCATATCAAGGGAAAGGAAAACAAAGTAGAAGACGCTTTAAGCAGAAGAATCCATGGATTATTTGAGATGAATATTAGCAGGGTAGAAAGTGATCTAGAAGAAAGAATAAGGACTGTTGGTATTGATGATGAAAACTATACTAAACTAACGAAAGAATTATCAAATAATACCGCGAACTTAGATAAGCCATATCTAAGTATCGACGAGAACAGACTGCTATGATTTAAGAACATACTTTCCATACTAGATTTAGCAGGGTTAAAATTAACAATCTTTGATGAAGTCCATAAGAAGCCGTATTCTGGCCACCCAGGTTACCAAAAAATGATAACAACACTTAGGAAACTATTTTATTGGCCTAATATGAAGGGTGAAATAGAAAAATTCTTGGCCAAGTGCCAGGATTGTCAGCAAGTTAAGGCCGAGCACTAGCATCCAACTGGCCTCCTATAGCCATTACCAGTACCAGAATGGAAATGGGAGACTATATCACTCGACTTTATAACAGGTTTTCCTAAAAATAAGAAACATAATAACTCCATCATGGTGGTAATCGATAAACTCAATAATTCTGCACACTTTATTCCTGTAATGTTTACTTTTAAATCTATAAACATTGCTAAAATATTCATGAAAGAAATCTTTAGATTGCATGGCATTCCTAAATTGGTGATTTCAGATAGAGACGTAAAATTCACATCCGCTTTTTGTAAGGAATTGTTTGCAGGGATCAATACCAACTTGAATTTTAGTACAAGTTATCATCCACAAACGGATGGACAAACAGAAAGAACAAACCAAATCATAGAGGATATGCTCTGCATGTACGTGAGAACAAAACCAAACAAGTGGGAGGATTATATACACTTGGTACAATTTGCATATAACAATGGGTATTAAACTTTAGTAAAGTTGAGCCCTTTCGAGGTATTATATGGGAGAAAGTGTATGAATCCAATTAATTTGGATAACTCGGCTGACAGACTCATGGTTGGACCAGAAATGCTCCAAGAAATGGAGAATATGGTGCGAAAGGTACAACAAAACTTGAAGGAAGAACAGGACAGACAAAAGAGCTATGTAGATCTGAAAAGAAGACACTTCGATTTTCAAGCAGGAGACCATGTATACTTGAAGGTCAAAGCGCAGAAAATCTCATTGAAGCTAGGAAACTATGTCAAGATGGCACCCAGGTTCTGTGGGCCATTCAAGATACTAGATCGAATTGGACCTGTAGCATACCAAATTGCACTTCCAGTGAATCTAAGAATTCATAATGTATTTCA
>JASDQU010307032.1:121210-155872 GCA_032191745.1 Picea mariana | reverse complement strand
AGCAAAACAGGGCTAAGTGTATGCGTATGTATATATTTCAATAGAGTCAAATATATGTATGTATCAATGCACGAACAAAATGATTATGTGTGTATGAATGTCTAAACTTTAACAGAGTTGAATGAAAAGACATAACTACTATATGCGTCTATATATCTATATCAATGCACGAAAAAAACGATTATGGGCGTATCATTGTTTCAAAAATGTAAACAGAATCCATTATACAGACGAGAACAATGAAGCGTATGAGTATGAACCCTAATTCTTGGAATAGATAATCATGCAGGAGAACAAATAGACAACTTGTCACTACATATTTATGATGTGCACAAAAAGGAACAAGGCCCTCTTTTCTTTTTATTTTTCTTCTCATTCTCAGAAATCACAGAGTGATGCAAATCCTTGCTAAAGATTTAACCAATCTAAAACAAACACATATGAACACGCATAGTTGGAAGTTGCGAGACCTCTAGTAATGATTCAGTTGGGGTAAACAGTCCTTTTATTAAAAGAAACAAGAATTTTCACTTCATGGTTGCATATAAATCGAAACTTTGATAAACAAAAACATCTTTAAATCCTTAGTGATCCGATACAGAGAGTCAGTGCTTGAACAGAGGGTCCTCTTAACATCCGAAAGAAAAACTACAAACAAAATTCGAGAGCACCCAATCTCAACAAGATGAGGGGGTATATTGTTTGGAACTTGAGTACCTTTGCCAGGTTAAGTAGAGGTTGGAACCTGCACTATGAAAGGGTCACAACTACATTCAGCCGACACGATAATACATTAGAAATTTTACAGAGTAAAATCTTGTTCTATAAACTCAAAAAGGAACAATGATGACTGTAGTTGATGGATTACTTAACTCAGGGACAAAACGCCACATCCTCCTATTTCCATGCTTTGTAATCAACCTAGACAGAGCAGAGAAGAGTTTGAAAGCTGCTAGTGGGTACCCTCGCAATAGTAAGAGCCCCACCATTAGTACATAGAAAACCGAATGTCAAATATACTTTTTCCTTCACAAAATAAAAATAGCAGTGCGAATTCAAACAAGAAATATTTCGATAAAACCCTCAACGAATAAAGCAAAGAATGCAAGGAATGACATCATATTAATCTTGAAGAATAACCTAAGTTCATCGAGGGATACTACTCTAAGCCATACCAGTTTACAGTTGCTAAGTATAGGGTAGACAAAGGATTAAACCGGAGGTAGTCCCACAGGACACACGCAGAGTACACCTTAAGTATAGTCCCCAATAGTAGAGGGTCTACAAACCAAGGATTATAGTAAGAAAAACCTTTTACTGTCACTATGGAAATGAAAAAAAACAAATGCATAGCCTCTATGGGAGCAAGGAAATTCTATAACCCATGGTAAAGTATATAGGAAACAATTCTTTTCCTTCCTGGCATCAACCACAAAAATTAAACTCTGTTTGAATTCAAAAATACGACAGTCCCTTAGAGAAACTTACCAGGCATTACCGCCAACTGCACCAAGGGTTCCTCACGAAGGTTGTAGCTACTTCTTGTGGAAGTTGCAGAGCCTTCCCTATGAAAGAGAAAGGGAGAAATGAGACCTAAGAGGCACGCTTATCACTCTTTAAAGCTTGTAACATACAAGACCTTACTCTAGGGCAGGTTGGCATATCCATATTGGGAAGAGTAGGAGGAAGAGACATTGGGGATGTGGATTGTAGGACCCTGAATTAAATCCCTGGCAGAGTCTTAAGCTCCTCCTGACAGGCACATCCACCACCTTAAATGTAGGAGATACGAAGTAAGCCAAAACTGTGACTGTCCAATGAACTAGTCGAATACCAAACAATGAAATTATCGTTTCGTTACTCTGGCTAGTGGAGGAGAGTTAGTTAGATTCGGTTGTGTGGAGAGTGGTGTGGACATAATTATGTTCGGTTTGTTATGGGAGGGACAAGTTATAACATAACAAAGGTAGGACCATCAAAGGAAAAACTTTGAAAACCTTTACAAAATAATTATTAACCACTTTAAAGACCTTACCTGTCACGGCTTAAAGATTGATGTTGACACAGTTATGTAGCGCATGAGCTTTGATAATCTGAGACATAGCTCCATGCGCATAATCCAATTTTAATAAGCACAAAGGGACTGAAACCCCCATCCTTGAGTATAAGTAGGGCACGCACTATAATAAAACCTTATAATAAAGTAAGATTTAGACTACACTTGCTTTTCAAATTTTGTGAAAGATATTAAGCCAAGGGTTTTAAGCTTAAACCAGGTGTGTTAAGCTAGCATGTTATAAGGTCGTGCAAATCAAACAAAGTGTAAGTGCCTGGCTCACGAGTGGATCAAATGAAATTGAGTAGCAAATAGTGTACCACATAATTTTTTTTTATGAGAATTTTGAGGTACATTACACATATGCCAGAATCGATCCATATGTAAATGACTGTTAGGCATAAGGGATTAATCTTTTAAAAAATATTTAAAACATCACCTGATAAACCCTAATGACCACACGAAATGGTTGTCACACTAATAGAAGTTCATTTACTCTTTTGTCCATCTCCACTTTCGAGGAAATCGACTCACCCTCTCTGAATCTTGAAGTCGATCATACGTGGATATCACTTGTTATGCCTTACTGGTGCAGTCAAAAGGATGAGTTATGGTGGTGTACCTAGCTTTATAATCAAGTCTGGTGAGGATAGTAGGCTAAATTTACCTTGTAACAACATTTATTATATATGTATAGAGATAAGTAGTGATGGAGTCTAGAAAAATAGTTTACATGAAGGGTAATTTGAAACACCTACATAATTTACAAATAGATTATTGTCATGAATTTCGAGTTAGCTACCCATTATGGTCATTTTTAGGTAAGTTCGTTAAGTCCACTTTATTAACAAACCAGGAAGACTTGACATGATTAGTACAAAGGACTTTAAGTCTAAATGTCCTAAATACAAAGAGAAAAAAAACAAAAAATTATGGCATTTTAGTGAAACATTACATATGGTATCAGAGCAAAGGTGACAACACTTGGACCTTGAATGGGGCCATATGATTTACTTACTCATATGATTATGTTTATGAAAACTAATAAGACTTTATTGTTACAAACATAAATCCTTTTGTTTTTTGTTAAACATGGAAGCAGAGGAAGACGGGGAAATCAGAATCGATGGGAATCCTGAGCAAAGACTTCCTGAAAATCAGTGACATAATAGCGATGGAAGCTCACCTACTAAAATTCTGGAGACAATGAGGAATCTCATCATTGAAATACAGGTTTTTAATTTTGACAATGAAAAACTAGAGGCACAACAGGAACAACAGGAAATAGATGAAGTCCTATTGCACAGCATAGTGACTAAGAAGACCCCCAAGGATGATAATAATGAAGAGGAGGTTAGTAAAAAGGCCTCCAAGAATTCTAGGTCAGAAGTGGAAAAAGGAGATAGTTCGTCTGAAGGGACACCTTCAGCTAAGGACAAAACTAAAGCAGGCCAAAAAAATAAAACAAGTAGACCGCCTTGAAGGAGAATTTAAGAATATTAAACTAGCTACCTTTGATGGAGAATCCAAAACAAGAGAAGAAGCGGAGGCATGGTTATTGGACATAAAAAAATACTTCCAGATATATAACAATTCAAAAAATATGAAGGTGAGAATGGCCATTTCCAATCTGAAAGGGAAAGCCAACATTTGGTGGCAAGATCTGAAACTGGACAAGGGCCTAAAGGAGAAATAGATCGAATGGTCTGACTTTAAGAAATATTTCAAGAAACAATACCTATCTGAAAGCTACTATGAAAGAAATACCAAAGAATTCTATGAGTTACGACCTGGACAGATGATGATGGAGGACCTTATAAAAAAATTCCTAGAATTACTAAGGTTCGTACCTTATATCCGGGAGGACAAGGTAAATTCCAGTGATTCTTAAGTTGTTTGCCGTAGTCCTACAGGGACATAATTGATTTTGACAATGCCAAATCCTTAAGTGAAGTATTAAGTAAATCATGAATATGCTATGACTAGTACAAATAGCATGCATAGTTTCTCAAAGCCTGGAAGCATACGAAAAAAGATTGAATGAACCAACAAAATAAGGGATACCAGCCAACCCCTTTGTTGAGTACATTTTTATGCTTCCTTTTTTCTCTATAAACCACACTTTTGCCTCCATATCCATCCATTTTGCCTTCATATCATTCCATATTTTCCATAAAACAACTTATGCAAAGTATATTTATCATTCTTTAGCTTAAGAATTGATTTTTCTAAATTTTGGCATTAAAATTGAAAATTTATCAGAAATTACAGGATTTGACTAAATCCCATAATTGCTCCTAGCTTAGTGTACATGCAGGTCACCTGGGATAAATATAAGACTTGGGGTCATGTTCCCTGATGTACAAGGATGGTTAATGAGCTATCAGCTTCTATATATGAGCCTTCCAGATGTCCGGTCAACGTTGGTCAAACAAGGCCGCTTCAAGAGAAAATACCATGTTTTAGCCTTAAATCATGGACAATTTTGGACTTTCGTGGGATTTGGCCATATATTGTGGATCTGAAGGAGGCATTCGACCCTCCTAGGATATATTATGGATGTGAACATGATATTTAGGAGACTTATTATCATTTTTAGTTTTGAAACTCTTGTATAAATACTCTTAAGCATAGACTAGTATGACAACTTTGGATGTGAATGAAGAAAATTTGGAATTTGCACACCTGAGATCAATTCTACATTTTGTTCATGTTAATTCCTATGATATGATGATGTGAATGTTGTTGGAGATCTTTTCTTAGCTCAGACAACTCAAGTGTACCAGTGAAGCATTGGAGGGCCCCCTTTGCCAGACTAGTACACTCTTTCTTTATGTTCTTTTCAAGTAATCTTTGATACATGTTTTAGATCAGATCTTGTTGTAGATGAGTTTTTATCTTTCTATAGTTAGATGAATTCCATAGCTAATTCATATGTTTAATGTTTCAAATCCTTACTCATATTGTGAATGATTTCTTGAATAAGAATTCAATGTGTAGTTTTCCTTCATGCATTAAGATAGTCATGAATGTTTTTTGAGTTATTTATGCTTTCACTACTTTTGATTTAATTTGATCATAGTTGATAATGAATGAATGAAAGAAGACAATGAATGCATCTCTTGAATAAGAGTTTTGTCCTTCTAGCATTTGATAGGTCTTAGAACTAGTTCAAACATCTCTTGAATGCTTACTATTGATACTCTTTAGGAAAACAATTGTTGATTATTGTTATGAGATCTACGAATAGGAATTATGAATAGAAGCTTAGCATCTCTTCCATATTCATCCCTTAGAATAGGTTTTGGTTTATCTCCATTAAGGATAAAAGCTATCTCTAAATCCATATACTTTGGATGTGCCACTAAGTCTTACAAACAACGGATTGACAATCATTTGTGCTCTAATTTACATCAGTAGATTGGAGCTTAACATTTTGGTGTCGTTGCCGGGGAGGCACATTTAGAGATAAAAAAATATATATATTTATACACATAAAATAAAAAAACACATCATAGAATTAATCTTAAGTTATGTTTCTTTATGTCTAAACTTAGGGATGATAAAGACATATTTTTAAAACAAAACCCCCCCAAAACTAATCCACCATCTGTAGGAGCAGGAACATCTACAACTGAAAAATACGAATCTACCACACCAACTGTTGGAAAAATCACTTTGGAAGAATTAGAAGAAAAACAACGTTCAGGACAAAGGTTAACTCTCATAGAAAGACAAGTTCTATTGGCTCATGAAGTAAATAAGAAACAAATACAAACAGAAATATCTTCTGTAGGAAAGAAAAAAGAAAAGAAAACTATTTTTGAAGAAATAGGACAACCTCTTTTTCCAACATAAATATCTGACTGTACAACAAAAAAATTATTTGCAATGTCAGAAGCTGATAGACAAGAAAGGGAGAGAATGTAAAGGGAACTAGAAAGGAAAAGAAATGAAGAAAGAGGAAGGAAAGAATGAGAGGATAGAGAATCACATCGAGAAGAGACAAGAGAAGGAGGAAATGATGAAAAGGAGGAAGGAGAACAAACTACATTTACAGTTCCTATAATTGATACACCAACTCTTTTAGGAGATGACATAAAAATGAAAAATATTCCTCCCTCTGTTCTTCCAAATTTCTTTGGCTCTTCTACTGAAGACCCTAATGCTTTCATTTTTGAATTTGACATGATTTGTAGAACATATGGATATTCCAATGATGCTCAAAAACTTCGTTTATTTCCTGCAACTTTGAAAGGATATGCATTAAAATAGTTCATGGGGTTGGGAGAAGAAACCATAGTATACTGGGATGACATGAAAAAGAAATTTCTTACAAAATACCATCCCTATTGTAAGTCCAAAGACTCTAAAGAAGATATCTTTAAAATGTCTCAAAGTGACGATGAAATCTTAGAAGAATATCTAGAAAGATTTCTTTATAATATCCACAAATCTAAGCAATCTAATCTTCCTTTAGATGTCATTCGTACTATCTTTTTGAAGGGAATTTCAGATGAAAATTTGGAGGCTCTTAGTTTAATGGGGGAAGGGGATATTTCTCACCTTCCTTTCCCAAAAATCGTCGAATTATGTAAGAAATATTCCAGGAGAAAAGATAAAAGAGGACGAGGACAAATGGATATTCTGACAAAGTCAACTAAATCAATTTCCAATGGTGTTACTAAATCAGAATTAGGGAATATGTTTGAGAGATTTAAAACTGATATTATGAACACACTTCGTTCACAAATTGACACGTTGAAAGCTAAACAGAAGCAAGGGGAACAAGATAAAGTATTAGCCATCTATTGCCCTAAATGTAGAAAAAACATGCACCAAGAGAATGTCCTTTAGAGAAAATTGAAGTTTGTGGATTATGTACATATAATCATGCCATTGATGATTTCCCAAGGTTAAAATAACTACAAGCTACTCACATAGAATAAGGACAAGAAATGGAATCTTTTTATTACTTAGCACCAAGGAAGCCTTGGCAGCCACGTTTCACAGGTATGTCTCAAAATTTTGCTCCTCAATTCTCTCAACATTTTCCTCAGAATTTTCAAACTCCTATTCAAAATTCCATGAATGCACCCATGCCTTGGAAAAATTGTCCTCCTCAACAGAGCCAAAACCAACCTCCTCAAGGTTGGAGAGGGTATGCTCAAGGAAATCAGGCATACCAACAGCCATATCAACAACCATATCAACATCCATACCAACCTTTTCCTTATCAACAGTTCCAACAGAATCAACCACAAAATTCATATTTTTAGTCATCACAACTTGCACCACAACTAACGCAACCACAACAATTATAGCTACCATCTAACCAACCTCCACCTAGACCAACTCAATTACCATCCCAAGCAATCTCCAATCCTAATAATAAAGTGGAAAAACCCATGTATAACATTGAATAAGAGCCATCATACTCAATCATCCCTCTTCAAAATATCCACTTAAGGTTTGGGAAAGTTCTACCAAAGGATTCTCCTGTTATCATAGAAAAACAAATTGAAAAAGAGGATATTCCTAGCATAGAAAAGCTACCAATAGACAATCAAATCCAGAGGAGTAAAACATTAAATATCAAACACCTCCTTTTCCAGAAAAGTTGGTTAGAGAGAAATTACCAATCTCTCTTCCTGAGTTTGATGTCTTAGATGAATTAAGAAATGTTTGTGTAAAAAATCCTTTATTGCACGCTATTAAGGATATCCCAATCTATACAAAATCAATTAAGGAATTATGTTCAAAGAAAATTAACAAAATAGGGAAAGATCCACCAACAATTCATGTAATTGGAAATTTAGTAGGCCTAATGTCAAATATCATTTCAATAGAAAAATATGTTGACCCAGGAATTCCAATGGTAACCATAACAATCAACAATTTTTCAATCTCTAAAACATTAATTGACTTAGGAGAAGCTATCAATGTGATGACATTAGACACAATGAGACATTTGAATCTTCAAAATATTTGACCAACCACTATGGTCTTAGAATTAGCTGATAGATCTAAAGTAGTTCCTGAAGGTATAATTGAAGATATCACAGTTTCTTTGGATTCTTGGGAGTATCTAGTAGATTTCCTGGTTTTTCATCCAAAATCTAATCTAGGAAGCCATCCATTGATCCTTGGAAGACCTTGGTTGGCCACAGCAGATGCTTTCATTAGTTGTAGAATAGGGAATATGATTATCTCACATGGAACTGAAAGGAAACAAATCACAAATTATCCTCCTGCTCAAAAACCTTTTGTAATAGATCAATTACCTTGTCTTGATGAAACTAAGCAACAACAGGAAGAAGTAATTCAACCTATATTAAGTATTAATCAAGCCTTTGATTTTAGGGAGGAAAACAATGAATATCTATTAGACTATTTCATTTCTGAACCAGATATCTCAGAAGAATTAAGAGACACAAAATACATTGCTGCAGATGAGATCTTAGGAAAAACTTTTCAAGAAAATTGCACAATTCATTCTTTAGAGTCAACATTTAATGACATTTTTCCAGTTATCTCTATGGAAAATACTCAAAGCAAGATAACTGAAATTAGTCCTAGGAAATACTTGAATATTGGCACAAATTTTGAACCATCCCAAGAAGAACAATTAATTGCACTATTTAAGAAATATCATAAAGCATTTTCTTGGGAATATACTGATATGTAGGGGATTCATCTTGAAACATGCACTCATCAAATATACACAGATGATAACATAAGACCACTCAAACAACCACAACGAAGAATGAATACAATTTTGAAAGTGGTAGTCAAAGAAGAATTACAAAAATTATTGAAGGTAGGATTCATCTACCCTATCTCTGACAGTCAATGGGTTTCTCCATTAGTTGTTGTATGTAATAAAAATGGAAAATGGAGAATTTTTGTATGCTATAGAGAATTGAACAAAGCAAAACTTAAAGATCATTTTCTGTTACCATTCATAGATCAAGTCTTAGATTCACTAACTAGGAAAAAATATTTTTCCTTCCTAGATGGATTTACAGGCTATAACCAAATCAATATAGCATTAGAGGATCAGGACAAAACTACTTTTACATGCCCATGGGGTACATATGCTTATAATGTATTACCTTTTGGTTTATGTAATGCTCCAGCTACTTTTCAAAGAGCAGTCCTGGACATTTTTATCGATTTAGTACATGAATGTGTAGAGGTATATATGGATGATTTCTTCGTGCATGGTGATTCTTTTGACAAATTCTTGAAAAACTTGGAAAAAGTCCTAATAAGATGCATAAAAACAAATTTGTCTCTTAGCAATGAAATTTTTGTTATGATGTTAACTGAAGGAGTAGTATTAGGTCATCATATTTCATCATCAAGAATAACAGTGGATCCTACAAAAATACAAGTCGTTGTAAATCTACCAGAACCAATTAGCCAAAAAGATGTGAGAAGTTTTCTTGGATATGTAGTCTATTACCAAAGATTCATTGAAAATTTTAGTAAAATAGCTTTGCCATTATTCAAATTACTTGCAAAAGATACACATTTTCATTGGAATACTACTTGTCAAAATGCCTTTCAGAAGCTCAAAGACAAGTTATCAACAACACCTATATTAAGAGGGCCTAATTGGGATTTTCCATTTCACATCTCTACAGATGCATCAGATACTACAATAGGGGCATCATCGAGTCAAAAGGAAAATCTTATGGCTTATGCTATTTACTTCATTAGTAAAAATCTAACCCCTGCAGAGTTGAATTATACAGTCATAGAGAAAGAAATGTTGGCAGTAGTACATGATGTGAATAAATTTCGTCACTACATCACTGGTTATGAAGTATTTATCCATACAGATCATTCTTCCATAAAATATCTCATGAAAAAATTTATTACTAATGGTAGGATAAGAAGATGGTTGTTATTGATGCAAGAATTCAACATCTCAGTCTTGAATAGACCTGGAAAGGTAAATCAAGTAGCTAATTTCCTATCTCGATTAAAAACCCCTGGTGAGATTGTTCCTATCTTAGATAATTTTCTTTATGATCACGTATTTTCAATTTCAGTTATAACTCCATGGTATGCTAATATAGCCAACTATTTATCATCAAGAATGTTACCTCCATCTCTCATATCCAAGGAAAAGAAAAAGATAATTAAACAAAGTGCTAGATACACATGGATTGATGGAGATATATTTTATACAGGATATGACCTCATAATTAGAGGATGTGTAAGACAAGATGATATTTTAGAAATACTAAAAGCTTTCCATGATGAACCTTGTGGTGGTCATTTTGAAGATAAGAGGAAAACATACAAAATACTCAATCTAGGGTATTATTGGCCATCCATCTTGCAACATTCCAAGAAATATGCCTGAAGTTGTGATAGCTGGCAAAGGATGGGAAATCCACTTCCAACCGATGAGATGCCTCTCAAACCACAAGTTCACAATGAGCCATTTGAAAAATGGGCTCTTGATTTCATTGGTACGATATATCCACCATCAAAAGGGAAGCAGTACATATTAGTATGTACCGATTATATTACAAAGTGGGTGGAAGCCAAAGCATTAGTGAGAGATAAATAACATTCAGTGGTCAGCTTCCTCTTTGAAGAAATATTTGTCATATTTTGAGTAACCTGGGAGATTGTAACTAACCAAGGAGCACATTCTACTTCTAAAATGGTGAGAGACTTAGCAAGAAAATATCAGATCAAGCATTGGAAATCTACAAACTATCATACACAAGGAAATGGACAGGTGGAATCTACTAAAAAAACTTTAGAAGCAATAATGACCAAGACAGTCCAAACACATAGAAAAGATTGGTCAGGCAAGCTGCAAGAAGGATTATGGGCATACAGACTCACCTATAAAAACAATATTGGGTTCACTCCTTCTCAACTGGTCTATGATAAACAAGTTTTGTTACCTATAGAATTTCAAATTCATACTTTTAAACTAGAAGCTGATTTAGGAATAGATCTTTTTGAAGCACAAAAAGATAGGATCATGCAATTAAATCAATTGGATGAGATGAGATGGGTAGCATTTGAACACAACACTTTGATACAACAACAAAGGGCACATTAGCATGATAGGTATATCAATAAGAAACAATTCAAAGAAGGAGACTGGGCTTTGTTATTCGATTCAAAATTTAAAGATTTCAAGGATAAATTTACAACTCATTGGCTTGGTCCATATGAGATTGTTGAAGTATATGACAATGGCTTAGTCAAACTACAAACAATAGACGATGAGGCAATCTCTTTCATAGTCAATGGACATATGTTAAAGCTCTACAATAAGCCTGTAAACAAGGAAGACTTTTTGCAGCAGATATCTCAACAGAATGAGATGGAAGTTTTAGAGAGACAAAATCATGTGTCTCCTTCAGATTCTCCTTAAAAAATATATAAAAATTAATATACAAAAAATAAAAATAAAAAATAAAACAAAATAAGAAAAGAAAAGAGAAAAATAAAAATGGGAGTTTAGTTGTGAAAATCCAGGAAACTGGCACAATATAAACTCAAATTTTGATTGGAAAACCAAAATTCTTCAAAAAATATATAATAATTTTCATCATTAACTTCTAGTTTCATTTTTCAGCTTCAAAAGTTTTACAAACATTTATCTCTGAGACTTTAGGACAAGTCAATAAATAAGGCTGAGGGGGATAAGGTATATATTTTGAAAACCTTTCAAGCCTTCTACAGATGACAACATGCATTAAAAGAAAGGGAATTTTCAATCAGCAGAGGGACCTGAAAGTATCGATTTCATTTCAGCAGAGGGACATGAGGAAGATATCCATTTCAATCAGCAGAGGGACCTGAGGAAGATATCCATTTCAATCAGTAGAGGGACCTGGAAGTATCCATTCAATTTAGCAGAGGGACCTGAGGAAGATATCAATTCCATTCAGCAGAGGGACCTGAGGAAAATATCAATTCCAATCAGTAAGAGACTTGAGAAGAAAATGAATTCCAATCAACAGAGGGACTTGAGATACTAAGAAAAAGAAATACAAGAGGAAATTGAGGACTTACAACAACATTCCATCTAGCTTCAGTCAAGAAAAACACAATGAGAAAACAAGTTAGTATATAATTTACTTTTTAATGCTTTAAATTTGAGAATTCTTCTTAAGCTAAGAAATGATAAATATACTATCTTTCCTTTCCCTTACATCATCTTTTCATCACTCCATTTTCATCCTCAAAAGCATTAAAAATGGTACTTAAAAGAACCACTTTTGGTTTCCAAAGGAGTTATAAGGAGGGATCGGGTTTCAAATACAGAACACATTGTTTGTTTTGAGCTATCAAATGCCCTGTTTCTGAAGACATAAGTTGCATACACAGACTGGAGTATTGTTGCATAGATTAAAGGTGGTTTTCATTTAAAAATGGGTCATAAGAAGAAGGGTTCATGCTTGATGAAGAGGTTGGAAACAAATTAGGGAGTTATAAGTGAAGTGAACATTTTTTAAAAACCATTTCTTATAATGATTGCAATGAGGAGAAGAGTACAAAGGTACGAATATAGCAGCACCTTCTGCTATGATCGCTGTACAATCCATTTTAAAAATAAATACCCTTGTTTAAAGTCTCCTCCAACATTTTTTTTCTCCATAAAATAAAAACGACTCAAATGATTTTCATATTTGTTGTGTCTCACCAAACAATTCTTCATATTGCACGTTGTGTCTCACTTCCACGCTCCCAGACTCGAACCGCCGACGCACCTCTTCATACACTTACCTCCATTTCAAAATTGCATGCTCTGTTTCACCACACCAAGCCATCCCAAATCCCTATGCTCTAGAACATTTTTCCTCCTATGCATCCCAAATCCCTATGCTCTAGCACATTGTCCCTCCTACTCATTCCTATCCCGAAATTCTCTGATAAAAAAAACGATTTGTATGCTGACAATTTCACTGTCAACATACAACATTTTCGTTCTATGGAAGAAAATGCAGGGGGTTGAAGAAGAGATATGGTGAAGCAAAGGCAGAGAACATATCCAAATAGGATTCAACCACTGAAGGTAAGCCCGAACTCAAATAATTAAACAGCCAAGGGTAATTTAACATCCTGTGGTACATTTTTAAAACAAGACAATTCATTTTTAGAAGAGGTCGACTGAAAGAGGGGAAATTGAGCCAGAATTCAACAAGAAGCCTGAGAATTTTTCAAAATTACCAAGTATCCCCTTGTATAAAAAAAAATTATGAACAAAGAACAGCTTAGGAATTAAAAAAAATAATATATTTCCTTTTCTTATTGAACATAAAATCTTCTTGAAGACCATACACAGAATTAAATCCACACAGAGTCTGGAAGTTTAAGAAATTTTGGTCAAAAGAATTGCAAGGTTGAAGCTTTTAGATCTCCTTTCTATAAACAATGTAAATATTTTAGGTATTTCTCTTAAGACTTGGAATTATGGTATCTAGATATGAAGCAGGGAGGCTTGTTACATTAGAAATACACAGGGATTGTATACAAATTTTGGAGGAAAAACAGTGGATATGTTTCTTTGATAAATTTGATGGATTTTGTGAAGAAGTTGCTTTAGAATTTGCTCACTCATTTGATGGGGAAAGGGATACTATTGGAAACATTACCATTAGGATCACTAAAGATAACATTTCACATGTCATTGGAATTCCTCAAATAGGAGAAAGATATTTCAAAACCAAGCATTTCAAAGATAAATCATGGGCACCTTTTATTTCCAGGTCAAGGGTAGCAGCAGTAAATTGGAAGAAGGGAATTCCAAGGAGTTGGTTGATTCATATTTGGGATGAATTAGCATACCTCATATAGAAATTTATAACTTCTGAGGGAAGGTTTAGCATCATCTACCTATTCACATTAAATTGCTACAACACTTAAAAGGTGACTGTGAAATCAATATGCCTTATTTTCTCTTAGAAAGCCTTTCTAAGATGGCTAAGGCTGTCCAGAAACAAGGAAGGAACTCAGAAAAGAGTTTATATCACTGTGGTTTTATTAAAATGATCATTATATATGAACTACAGAAGAAAAATTTGACTTGGCAACAGTTTATCATTGAAAATGGTTTTGAAACAATAAAGGAGGAAGAAGAAGAGGAACAAATTTTAGTTGCGACTGATGATGAGGAAGAAGTACGGCACTCCAAGGCAACAAGCTAAAAACCACCTATGGGGAGGAGAAGAACAATAAGTATGGTGATAAAAGAGAAATAACTTGAGGAAAAATACAATATTTTTACCACATATGAAAGGAAATCAAGACAACGCCAACAAGTTCAAAAGGGCCAAATACAAGAAAATGATGATGAAGCACAACAAGCACGGTATGCACATATTCATACTCTAGAGGCACAATCATTGGGAAATGATGGTTTTGAGGAGGCATTCGACCCTCCTAGGATATATTATGGATCTGATCCTGATATTTAGGAGACTTATTATCATTTTTAGTTTGGAAACTCATGTATAAATACTCCTAAGCATAGACTAGTATGAAAACTTTTTTGATGTGAATGAAGAAACTTGTAATTTGCACTCTTGAGATCAATTCTTCATTTTGTTCTTGTTAATGCCTATGATATGATGATGTGAATGTTGTTGGAGATTTTTTCTTAGTTGAGACAACTCAAGTGTACCAGTGAAGCATTGGAGGGCCCCCTTTGCCAAACTAGTACACTCTTTCTTTGTGTTCTTTTCAAGTAATCTTTGATACATGTTTTAGATCAGATCTTGTTGTAGATGAGTTTTTATATTTCTATAGTTAGATTAATTCCATAGCTAATTCATATGCTTATTGTTTCAAATCCTTACTCATATTGTGAACGATTTCTTGAATAAGAATTCAATGTGTAGTTTGCCTTGAAGCATTAAGATAGTCATGAATGCTTTTTGAGTTATCTACGCTTTCAATACATTTGATTTAATTTTATGATAGTTGCTAATGAATGAATGAAAGAAGACAATGAATTCATCTCTTGAATAAGATTTTTATCCTTCTAGCATTTGATAGGTCTTAGAACTAGTTTGAACATCTCTTGAATGCTTATTGTTGATACTCTTTAGGAAAACAATTGTTGATTACTGTTAGGAGATCTATGAGTAGGACTTATGAACATAAATTTAGCATCTCTTCCATATTCATCCCTTAGAATAGGTTTTGGTTTATCTCCATTAAAGATAAAAGCTATCTCTAAATCCATATACTTTGGATGTGCCTCTAAGTCTTACAAACACCAGTTTGAAAATCATTTGTACTCTAATGTACATCAGTAGATTGGAGCCTAAAATTTTGGCGTCGTTAGTCTCCAATCCACTGATGTAAATTAGAGTACAAATGATTGTCAATCCAGTGTTTGTAAGACTTAGAGGCACATCCAAAGTATATGGATTTAGAGATAGCTTTTATATTTAATGGAGATAAACCAAAACCTGTTCTAAAGGATGATTATTGTTATGAGATATATGAATAGGACTTCTGAACATAATCTTAGCTTCTCTTCCATAAGCTGAATATGGAAGAGATGCTAAGCTTATGTTCAGAAGTCCTATTCATAGATCTCATAACAATAATCATCCCTTAGAATAGGTTTTGGTTTATCTCTATTAAAGATAAAAGATATCTCTAAATCCATATACTTTGGATGTGCCTCTAAGTCTTACAAACACCGGATTGACAATCATTTGTACTCTAATTTACATCTGTAGATTGGAGCCTAACATTTTGGCACCGTCACCGGGGAGGCACATTTAGAGATATAAAAAAACATATATCCACATAAAATAAAAAACGACAACATAGAATTAATCTTAAGTTATGTTTCTTTATGTCTAAACTTAGGGATGATAAAGGCATATTTTTAAGACAAAACCCCCCCAAAACTAATCCACCATCTGTAGGAGCAGGAACATCTACAACTAAAAAATATGAATCTACCACACCAACTGTTGGAAAAATCACTCTGGAAGAATTAGAAGAAAAACAACGTTCAGGACAAAGGTTAACTCTCATAGAAAGACAAGTTCTATTGGCTCATGAAGTAAAGAAGAAACAAATACAAACAGAAATACCCTCTGTAGGAAAGAAAAAAGAAAAGAAAACTATTTTTGAACAAATAGGACAACCTCTTTTTCCAACAGAAATATCTGACTGTACAACAGAAAAATTCTTTGCAATGTCAGAAGATGATAGACAAGAAAGGGAGAAGATGGAAAGGGAATTAGAAAAGAAAAGAAATATAGAAAGAGAAAGGAAAGAACGAGAGGATATAGAATCACATCAAGAAGAGACAAGAGGAGGAGGAAATGATGAAGAGGAGGAAGAAGAACATACTACATTTTCATTTCCTATAGTTGATACACGAACTCTTTTAGGAGATGACATAAAAATGAAAAATATTCCTCCCTCTATTCTTCCAAATTTCTTTGGCTTGTCTATTGAAGACCATGATGCTTTCATGTTTGAATTTGACATCGTTTTTAGAACATATGGATATACCAATGATACTCAAAAACTTTGTTTATTTCCTGCAACTTTGAAAGGATATGCATTAAAATGGTTCAGGGGGTTGGGAGAAGAAACCATAGTATACTGGGATGACATGAAAAAGAAATTTATTACAAAATATCTGCCCTATTGTAATTCCAAAGACTCTAAAGAAGATATCTTTAAAATGTCTCAAAGTGAAGATGAAAGCTTAGAAGAATATCTAGAAAAATTTCTCTATAATCTGCACAAATCTAAGAAATCTAATCTTCCTTTAGATGTCATTCGTATTATATTTTTGAAGGGAATTTCAGATGAAAATTTGGAGGCTCTTAATTTAATGGGGGAAGGGGATATTTCTCACCTTCCTTTCCCAAAAATCACCGAATTATGTAAGAAATATTCTAGCGGAAAAGATAAAAGAGGAAGAGGACAAAGGGATATTGTGACAAATCAACTAAATCAATTTCCAAAGGTGTTACTAAATCAAAATTAGGGAATCTCTTTGAGAGATTTAAAACTTATATTATGAACACATTTGGTTCACAAATTGACATGTTGAAATATAAACAAAAGCAAGAGGAACAAGATAAAGTATTAGCCATCTATTGTCCTAAATGTAGAAAAAAACATGCACTGAGAGAATGTCCTTTAGACAAAATTCAAGTTTGTGGTTTATGTACAGATAACAATGCCACTGATGATTGTCTAAGGTTAAGAGAACTACAAGCTACTAACATAGAAGAAGGACAAGGAATGAAATCTCTTTATTAGTTAGCACCAAGGAAGCCTTCGCAGCCACATTTCACAGGTTTGTCTCAAAATTTTGCTCCTCAATTCTCTCAACAATTTCCTCAGAATTTTCAAACTCCTATTCAAAATCATGGAACGTACCCATGCCTTGGAAAACTTGGCTTCCTCAGCAGAGCCAAAACCAACTTCCTCAGGGTTCGCAAGGGTATGCTCAAGGAAATCAGCCATACCAACAACCATACCAACAACCATTTCAACAGCCATACCAACCTTTCCCTTATCAACAGTTCCAGCAGAATCAACCACAAAATTCATACTTTTTGTCATCACAACTAACCCAACCACAACAACTCCAGCAACCATCTAACCAACCTCCACCTAGACCAACTCAATTAACATCCCAACCAATCTCAATTCCTAATAATAAAGTGGAAAAACCCATTTATAACATTGAAGAAGGGCCATCATACTCAATCCTCCCTCTTCAAAATATCCACTTAAAGTCTGGGAAAGTTCTACCAAAGGATTCTCCTATTATCATAAAAAAACAAATTGAAAAAGAGGAGATTCCTAGCACAGAAAACCTACCAATAGAAAATCAAATCCAGAGGAGTAAAACATTAAATATCCAAACACCTCCTTTTCCAGAAAGGTTGGTTAAAGAGAAATTACCAATCTATCTTCCTGAGTTTGATGGCTTAGATGAATTAAGAAATGTCTGTGTGAAAATTCCTTTATTGCAAGCTACTAAGGATATCCCAATCTATACAAAATAAATTAAGGAATTATGTTCAAAGAAAATTAACAAAATAAGGAAATATCTACCAACAATTCATGTAATTGGAAATCTAGTAGGCCTAATGTCGAATACCATTTCAATAGAAAAATATGTTGACCCAGGAATTCCAATGGTAACCATAACAATCAACAATTTTTCAATCTCTAAAACATTAATTGACTTAGTAGAAGTTATCAATGTGATGACATTCAAGACAATGAGACATTTGAATGTGCAAAATCTTCGACCAACCACTACGGTCTTAGAATTAGCTGATAGATCTAAAGTAGTTCCTAAAGGTATACTTGAAGATATCACAGTTTCTTTAGATTCTTTGGAGTATCTAGTAGATTTCCTGGTCCTTCAGCCAAAATCTAATCTAGGAGGCCATCCATTGATCCTTGGAAGACCTTGGTTGGCCACAGCAGATGATTTCATCGGTTGTAGAACATGGAATATGATTATCTCACATGGAACTGAAAGGAAACAAATCACACTTTATCCTCCTGCTCAAAAACCTGCTGTAATAGATCAATTACCTTGTCTTGATGAAACAAAGAAACAACAGAAACAAGTAATTCAACCTATATTAAGTATTAATCAAGCCTTTGATTTTAAGGAGGAAAACAATGAAGATCTATTAGGCTATTTCATTTCTGAACCAGATATCTCAGAAGAATTAAGAGACACAAAATACATTGCTGCAGATGAGATCTTAGGACAAACTTTTCAAGAAAATTTCACAATTCATTCTTTAGAGTCAGCATTTAATGACATTTTTCCAGTTATCTCTATGGAAAATACTCAAAGCAATGTAATTGAAATTAGTCCTGGGAAATACTTTAATATTGGCACAAATTTTGAACCATCCCAGGAAGAACAATTAATTGCACTATTGAAGAAATATCATAAAGAATTTGCTTGGGAATATACTGATATGTAGGTGACTCATCCTGAAACATGCACTCATCATATATACACATATGATAACATAAGACCACTCAGACAACCACAACAAAGAATGAATCCAATATTGAAAGAGGTAGTCAAAGAAGAATTACAAAAACTATTGAAGGTAGGATTCATCTACCCTATCTCTATCAGTCAATGGGTTTCTCCATTAGTTGTTGTACCTAGAAAAAATGGGAAATGGAGAATTTGTGTAGACTATAGAGAGTTGAACAAAGCAACACTTAGAGATCATTTTCGGTTACCATTCATAGATCAAGTCTTAGATTCACCAGATGGGAAAAAATATTTTTTCTTCCTAGATGGATTTACTGTCTATAACCAAATCAATATAGCATTAGAGGATCAGGACAAAACTACTTTTACATGCCCATGGGGTAGATATGCTTATAAGGTATTACCTTTTGGTTTATGTAATGTTCCAGCTACTTTTCAAAGAGCAGTCCTGGCTATTTTTTTCGATTTAGTACATGAATGTGTACATGTATATATGGATGATTTCTCTGTGCATGGTGATTATTTTCAAAAATCCTTGAAAAACTTTGAAACAGTCCTAATAAGATGCATAGAAACAAATTTGTCTCTTAGCAATGAAAAATGTTTTATGATGTTAACTGAAGGAGTAGTATTAGGTCATCATATTTCATCATCAGGAATAACAATGGATCCTCCAAAAATACAAATCATTGTAAATCTAGCAGAACCAATCATCCAAAAAGATGTGAGATGTTTTCTTGGATATGCAGGCTATTACCAAAGATTCATTGAAAATTTTAGTAAAATAGCTTTCCCATTATTCAAATTACTTGCAAAAGATATACATTTTCATTGGAATACTAATTTTCAAAATTCCTTTCAGAAGCTCAAAGACAAGCTATCCACAACACCTATATTAAGAGGGACTAATTGGGCTTTGCCATTCCACATCTCTACAGATGCATCAGATACTGCAATAGGGGCATCATTGGGTCAAAAGGAAAATATTATGACTTATGATATTTACTTCATTAGTAAAAATCTAACCCCTGCAGAGTTGAATTACACAGTCACAAAGAAAGAAATGTTGGCAGTGGTACATGCTGTGAATAAATTTCATCACTATTTCACTGGTTATGAAGTCTTTATCGATACAGATCATTCTGCCATAAAATATCTCATGAACAAACCTATTAATAATGGCAGGATAACAAGATGGTTGTTATTGATGCAAGAATTCAACATAACAGTCTTGAATAGACCTGGAAAGGAAAATCAAGTAGTTGATTTTCTATCTTGATTAAAAAACCCTAGTGAGATTGTTCCTGTCTCAGATAATTTTCCTGATGAGCACCTATTTGCAATTTCAGTTATAACTCCATGGTATGCTGATATAGCCAACTATTTATCATCAGGAATGTTACCTCCATCTCTCACATACAAAGAAAAGAAAATGACAATTAAACAAAGTGCTAGATACACATGGATTGATGGAGATCTCTTTTATACAGGATATGACCTTATAATTAGAAGATGTGTAAGACACGATGAGATTTTAGAAAAACTAAAAGCTTTCCACAATGAACCTTGTGGTGGTCATTTTGCAGATAAGAGGACAACATACAAAATACTCAATGTAGGGTATTATTGGCCATCCATCTTCAAAGATTCCAAGAAATATGTCCGAAGTTGTGATAGCTGCCAAAGGATAGAAAAGCCACTTCCAACCGATGATATGCCTCTCAAACCACAAGTTCACGTTGAGCCATTTAAAAAATGGGCTCTTGATTTCATCGGTACGATAAATCCACCATCAAAAGGTAAGCAATACATCTTATTATGTACCGATTATGTTACAAAGTGGTTGGAAGCCAAAGCATTAGTGAGATCTACAGAACAGTCAGTGGTCAACTTCCTCTTTGAAGAAATATCTGTCAGATTTGGAGTACCCTTGGAGATTGTAACAAACCAAGGAGCACATTTTACTTCTAAAATGGTGAGAGACTTAGCAAGAAAATATTAGATCAAGCATCGAAATTCTACACACTATCACCTGCAAGCAAATGGACAGGTGGAATCTACTAACAAAACTTTTGAAGCAATAATGACCAAGACAATCTAAACACATAGAAAAGATTGGTTAGACAAGCTGCAAGAAGCATTATGGGAATATAGAATCACCTATAAAAACAGAATTGGGTTCACTCCTTATCATTTGGTCTATGGTAAGCAAGTTTTTTTACCTATAGAATTTCAAATTCATACTTTTAAACTAGCAACTGATTTAGGAATAGATCTTTGCGAAGCACAAAAATAGAGGATCATGCAATTAATTCAATTGGATGAGATGAGACATGCAACAGTTGAACACAACACTTTGATACAACAACAAAGGGTACACTGGCATGATAAGTATATTAATAAGAAAAAATTCAAAGAAGGAGACTGGGCTTTGTTATTCGATTCAAAATTCAAATATTTCAAGGCTAAATTTACAACTCATTGGCTTGGTCCATATGAGATTGTAGAAGTATATGACAATGGCCCAGTCAAACTACAAACAATAGACGATGAGAAAAGCTCATTCATAGTCAATGAACATAGGCTAAATCTCTACAGTAAGTCCTTAAACAAGGAATACTTTCTGCAACAAATATCTCAACATAATGAGATGGAAGTGTTAGAGAGACAGAATCACGTGTCTCCTTCACATTCTCCTTAAAAATATATATAAAACATAATATATAAAAAGTAAAAATTAAAAATTAAAAAAAGAAGAAAAAAAAAGAGATAAAGAGAAAAGGGAGTTTAGTTGTGAAAATCTAGGAAACTGACACAATATAAACTCGAATTTTGATTGGAAAACCAAGTAACATTGGCTAACCAAAATTCTTCAAAAAAATATATAATAGTTTTCATCATTAACCTCTAGTTTCATTTTTCAGCTTCAAAAGTTTTACAAACATTTATCTCTGAGATTTGAGGACAAGTCAATTAATAAGGCTGAGGGGGATAATGTATATATTTTGAAAACGTTTCAAGCCTTCTATAGATGACATCTTGCATTAAAAGAAAGGGAATTTTCAATCAGCAGAGGGACCTGAAAGTATTCGTTTCAATTCAGCAGAGGGACCTGAGGAAGATATCCATTTCAATCAGCAGAGGGACCTGAAAGTATCCATTCAATTTAGCAGAGGGACCTGAGGAAGATATCAATTCCATTAAGTAGAGGGACCTGAGGAAAATATCAATTCCAATCAGCAAGAGACGTGAGAAGAAAATAAATTCCAATCAGCAGAGGGACCTAAGATACTAAGAAAAAGAAATATAAGAGCAAATTGAGGACTTATAGCTACATTCCATCCAGCTTCAGTCAAGCAAAACACAATGAGCAAACAAGTTAGTATATATTTTCCTTTTTAATGCTTTAAATCTGAGAATTCTTCCTAAGCTAAGCAATGATAAATATCCCATCTTTCCTTTCCCCTACATCATCTTTTCATCACTCCATTTTCATTCTCAAAAGCATTAAAAATGGTACTTAAAAGAACCACTTTTGGTTTCCAAAGGAGTTATAAGGAGGGATAAGGTTTCAAATACAAAACACATTGTTTGTTTTGAGCTATCAAATGCTCTGTTTCTGAAGACATAAGTTGGATGCACAGACTGAAATACTGTTGCATAGATTAAAGGTGGTTTTCATTTAAAAATGGGTCATAAGAAGAAGGGTTCATGCTTGATGAAGAGGTTGGAAACAAATTGGGGAGTTATAAGTTAGGTGAACATTTTTGAAAAACCATTTCTTATAATGATTGCAATGAGGAGAAGAGTAGAAAAGGTACGAATATAGTAGCACCCTTAGCTATGATCGATGTACAATCCATTTTTAAAATAAAGACCCTTGTTTAAAGTCTCCTCCAATATTTTTTTTCTCCATAAAATAAAAATGACTCAAATGATTTTCATATTTGTTGTGTCTGACCAAACAATTTTTCATATTGCACACTGTGTCTCACTTGCATGCTCCCAGACTCGAACCGCCGATGCACCTTTGCATACACTTACCTCCATTTCAAAATTGCATGCTTTGTTTCACCATGCCAAGCCATCCCAAGTCCCTACGCTCTAGCACATTGTTCCTCCTACGCATCCCAAATCCCTATGCTCTAGCACATTGTCCCTCCTACTCATTCCTATCCTGAAATTCTCTGATAAAAAAAACAAATTGTATGTTGACAATTTCACTGTCAACATACAACATTTTTTTTCTGTGGAAGAAAACCTGGGGGGTTGAAGGAGATATGTGGTGAAGCAAAGGCAGAGAATGTATCCAAATATAAGTTGGCCACTGAAGGTAAGCACGAACTCAAATAATTAAACAACCAAGTGTGATTCAAAATCATGTGGTACATTTTTAAAACAAGACACTGAAAGAGGGGAAATTGAGCCAGAATTCAACAAGAAGCCTGATAATTTTTCAAAATTACCAGGTATGGCCTTGAATAAAAAAAATTCATGAATAGAGAACAGCTTAGGAACTAAAAAAAATAAGAGATTTCCTTTGCTTATTGAACAAAAAATCTTCTTGAAGACCATACATAGAATTAAATCCACACAGAGTTTGAAAGTTTAAGAAGTTTTGGTCAAAAGAATTGCAGGGTTGAAGCTTTTAGACCTCCCTTCTATAAACAATGGAAATATTTTAGGTCTTTCTCTTAAAACTTGGAAGTATGGTATCTAGATATGAACCAGGGAGGTTTGTTACATCAAAAATACATAGAGATTGTATACAAATTTTAGAGCAAAAGCAATGGATAGGTTTCTTTGAAAAATTTGATGGACTTTGTGAAGAAGTTGCTTTATAATTTGCTCACTCATTTGATGGGGAAAGGGATACTATTGCAAACCTTACCATTAGGATCACTGAAGATAGCATTGCACATGTCATTGGACTTCCTCAAATAGGAGAGAGATATTTCAAAACCAAGCGTTTCAAAGATAAATCATGGGCACCTTTTATTTCCAGGTCAAGGGTAGCAGCAATAAATTGGAAGAAGGGAATTCCAAGGAGTTGGTTGATTCATCCTTGGGATGAATTAGCATACCTCATACAAAAATTTATAACTTGTGAGGTAAGGTTTAGCATCATCTACCTATATCACATTAAATAGCTACAACACTTAAAAGGTGACTGTGAAATCAATATTCCTTATTTTCTCTTACAAAGCTTTTCTAAAATGGCTAAGGCTATCCAGAAACAAGGAAGGAACTCAGGAAAAAGTTTATACACTGTGGTTTTATTAAAATGATCATTATTAATGAACTACAAAAGCGAAATTTGACTTGGAAATAGTTTACCATTGAAAATTGTTTTGAAACAATAAAGGAGGAAGAAGAAGAGGAAAATTTTTTAGTTGTGACTGATGATGAGGAAGAAGTAAAGCACTCCAAGGAAACAAGCTCAACACCGCCTATGGGGAGGAGAAGAAAAAGAAGTATGGTGATAAAAGAGAAAGAACTTGAGGAAAAATACAAGATTTTTACCGCATATGAAAGGAAATCAAGAGAACGCCAACAAGTTCAAAAGGGCCAAATACAAGAAAATGATGATGAAGCGCAACAAGCACAGTATGCAGATATTCAGACTTTAGAGGCACAATCATTGCGAAATGATGTTTTTGAGGAACATGAAACTTCCACCTATGAACAAATGAGATTAGATGTGGAACAATTAATCATGGACATGAAAGAAGAACCTCAAATGGAAGAAGTGGCTGGTACATCCACATCTGAGCTTGATAGGAAAAATAAGAAAATAAGGAAAATGAAGAGAAAAATCAAAGAAATTGAAGTCTTAGAAAGATACATAAAAATAGAGAACGCAATGTTGAGAACTCAAAGCCATAAAACACAGAAGGAAAATGAAACTTTGAATAAGTGAAACAAGAAGCTTCAATAACAGAACAAGTTAATCTCCAAACAAGCCTATAAGTGGTTCCAACAGAAAAAGGAATATAAAGAGAATTATCAAAGAATGAAAGCACTTCATATAGCTTATGAGAATGTGGAAACATTATTGCAGGAAACAGAGGTGGCAGAAGATCAGTGACAGAGGTGCAGGGACATTTTTGTGCATGAGGACATGTAAGGACATCCTCTTGGGGGAGATGTTGAATACATTTTTATGCTTCCTTTTTGCTCTATAAACCACACTTTTGCCTCTATATCCATCCATATTGGCTTCATTTCATTCCATATTTTCTATAAAACAGCTTATGCAAAGTATATTTATCATTCTTTATCTTAAGAATTGAGTTTTCTAAATTTTGGAATTAAAATTGAAAATTTATTAGAAATTACAGGATTTGACTATATCCCATAATTGCTCCTAGCTTCGTGTACTTGCAAGACACCTGGGCGAAATATAAGACTTGGATGATGTTCCATGATGTACAAGGATATATAATGAGCTATCAGCTTCGATATCTGAGCCTTCCATATGTTCGGTCAATGCTGGTCAAACAGAGCCACTTTAGTAGAAAATACCTTGTTTTAGCCTTAAATCATGGACAATTTTGGATTTTCGTCGGATTTGTCCATATATTGTGGATCTGGAGGAGGCATTCGACCCTCCTGAAACATATTATGGATCTAATCATGATATTTATGAGACTTATTAGCATTTTTAGTTTTGAAACTCTTGTATAAATACTCTTAAGCATAGACTTGTATGAAACCTTTTTTGATGTGAATGAAGAAACTTTGGAATTTGCACTCTTGAGATTAATTCTTTGTTTTGTTCTTGTTAATGCCTATGATATGATGATTTGAGTTCTGTTGGAGCTCTTTTCTTAGATGAGACAACTCAAGTGTACCAGTGAAGCATTGGAGGACCCCCTTTGCCAAACTAGTACACTCTTTCTTTTTGTTCTTTTCAAGTAATCCTTGATCCATGTTTTAGATCAAATATTGATGTAGATGAGTTTTTATCTTTCTGTAGCTAGATGAATTCCATAGCTAAGTCATTTGATTAATGTTTCAAAGCCTTAATCATATTGTGAATGATTTCTTGAATAAGAATTCAATGTGTAGTTTGCCTTCAAGCATTAAGATAGTCATGAATTCTTTTTGAGTTATTTACACTTTCAGTACTTTTGATTTAATTTGTTGATAGTTGATAATGAATGAATGAAAGAAGACAATGAATGCATCTATTGAATAAGAGTTTTGTCCTTCTAGCATTTGATAGGTCTTAGAATTAGCGCGAACATTTCTTGAATTCTTACTGTTGATACTCTTTATGAAAACAATTGTTGATTACTGTTATGAGATCAATGAATAGGACTTCTGAACAAAATCTTAGCATCTCTTCCATATTCATCCCTTAGAATAGGTTTTGGTTTATCTCCATTAAAGATAAAAGCTATCTCTAAATCCATATACTTTGGATGTGCCTCTAATTCTTACAAACACCAGATCGACAATCATTTGTACTCTAATTTACATCAATAGATTGGAGCCTAACATTTTGGCATCATTTCTTGGGGGAGATGTTGAGTACATTTTTATGCTTCCTTTTTGATCTATAAACCACACTTTTGCCTCTATATCCATCCATTTTGCCTTCATTTCATTCCATATTTTCCATAAAACATCTTATGCAAGGTATATTTATCCTTCTTTAGCTTAAGAATTGAGTTTTCTAAATTTTGGCATTAAAATTGAAAATTTATCAGAAATTACATGATTTGACTAAATCCCGTAATTGCTCCTAGCTTCGTGTACTTGCAGGGCACGTGGGAGAAATCTAAGACTTGGTTCATGTTCCCTGATGTACAAGGATGGATAATGAGCTATCTTCTTCGATATCTGAGCCTTCCAGATGTCTGGTAATTGCTGGTCAAACAGGGCCACTTTAGCAGAAAATACCCTGTTTTAGTCTTAAATCATGGACAATTTTGGATTTTCGTGGGATTTGGCCATATAATGTGGAATTGAAGGAGGAGTTCGACCCTCCTAGGATATATTATGGATCTGATCATGATATTTAGGAGACTTATTATCATTTTTAGTTTTGAAACTGTTGTATAAATACTCTTAAGCATAGACTAGTATGGCAACTTTTTTTGATGTGAATGAAGAAACTTGGAATTTTCACTCTTGAGATCAATTCTGCATTTTGTTCCTATTAATTCCTATGATATGATGATGTGAATGCTATTGGATCTCTTTTCTTAGTTGAGACAACTCAAGTGTACCAGTGAAGCATTGGAGGGCCCCCTTTGCCAAACTAGTACACTCTTTCTTTATGTTATTTTCAAGTAATCTTTGATACATGTTTTAGATCAGATCTTTTTATAGATGAGTTTTTATCTTGCTATAGTTATATGAATTCCATAGTTAAGTCATATACTTAATGTTTCAAATCCTTACTCATATTGTGAATGATTTCTTGAATAAGAATTCAATGTGTTGTTTTCCTTCAAGCATTAAGATAGTCATGATTGCTTTTTGAGTTATTTACGATTTCAGTACTTTTTATTTAATTTGATTATAGTTGCTAATGAATGAATGAAAGTAGACAATGAATGCATCTCTTGAATAAGAGTTTTGTCCTTCTAGCATTTGATAGGTCTTAGAACTAGTTCGAACATCTCTTGAATGCTTACTGTTGATACTCTTTAGGAAAACAATTGTTGATTACTGTTAGGAGATCTATAAATAGGACTTCTGAATAGAAGCTTAACATCTCTTCCATATTCAGCCCTTAGAATAGGTTTTGGTTTATCTCCAATAAAGATAAAAGCTATCTCTAAATCCATATATTTTGGATGTGCCTCTAAGTCTTACAAACACTAGATTGACAATCATCTGTACTCTAATTTACATCAATAGATTGGAGCCTAACATTTTGGTGCCATTGCCAGGAAGACACATTTAGAGATAAAAAAAAACATATATACACATAAAATAAAATAACACATCATAGAATTAAACTTAAGTTATGTTTCTTTATGTCTAAACTTAGGGATGATAAAGGCATATTTTTAAAACAAAACCCCCCCAAAAATAATCCACCATCTGTAGGAGCAGGAACATCTACAACTAAAAAATATGATTCTACCACACCAACTGCTGGAAAAATCACTTTGGAAGAATTAGAAGAAAAGCAACGTTCAGGACAAAGGTTAACTCTCATAGAAATACAAGTTCTATTGGCTCATGAAGTAAAGAAGAAACAAATACAAACAAAAATGTCTTCTGTAGGAAAGCAAATAGAAAAGCAAACTATTTTTGAAGAAATAGGACAACCTCTTTTTCCAACAGAAATATCTGACTGTACAATAGAAAACTTCTTTGCAATGTCAGAAGCGGATAGACAAGAAAGGGAGAGAGTGTAAATGGAATTAGAAGGGAAAAGAAATGAATAAATAGGAAGGAAAGAATGAAAGGATAGAGAATCACATTGAGAAGAGACAAGAGGAGGAGGAAATGATGAAGAGGAGGAAGAAGAACATACTACATTTTCATTTCTTATAGTTGATACACCAACTCTTTTAGGAGATGACATAAAAATGAAAACTATTCCTCCCCCTGTTCTTCTAAATTTCTTTGGCTTGTCTACTGAATACCTTGATCCTTTCATGTTTGAATTTGACATCATTTGTAGAACATATGGATATACCAATGATGCTCAAAAACTTAGTTTATTTCCTGCAACTTTGAAAGGATATGCATTAAAATGGTTCATGGGGTTGGGAGAAGCAACCATAGTATACTGGGATGACATGAAAAAGAAATTTATTACAAAATATCAGCCCTATTGTAATTCCAAAGACTCTAAAGAAGATATCTTTAAAATGTCTCAAAGTGAAGATGAAATCTTAGAAGAATATCTAGAAAACTTTCTCTATAATATGCACAAATCTAAGAAATCTAATCTTCCTTTAGATGTCATTCATACTATATTTTTGAAGGGAATTTTAGATGAAAATTTGGAGGCTCTTAATTTAATTTGGATAGGGGATATTTCTGACCTTCCTTTCCCAAAGATTGTTGAATTATGTAAGAAATATTTCGGGGGAAAAGGTAAAAGAGGATAAGGAAAAAGGGATATTGTGACAAAGTCAACAAAATCAATTTCCAATGGTGTCACTAAATCAGAATTAGGGAATCTGTTTGAGAGATTTCAAACTGATACAATGGACACATTTGGTTCACAAATTGACACATTGAAAGCTAAACAGAAGCAAGAGGAACAAGATAAAGTATTAGCCATCTATTGTCCTAAATGTAGAAAACAACATGCACCGAGAGAATGTCCTTTAGACAAAATTCAAGTTTCTGGATTATGTACATCTAATCATGCCACTGATGATTGTCCAAGGTTAAAATAACTACAAGATACTCACATAGAAGAAGGACAAGGAATGGAATCTCTTTATTACTTAGCACCAAGGAAGCCTTGGTAGCCATGTTTCACAGGTATGTCTCAAAATTTTGCTCCTCAATTCTCTCAACAATTTCCTCAGAATTTTCAAACTCCTATAAAAAATTCATGGAATGCACCCATTCCTTGGAAAACTTTGGCTCCTCAGCAGAGGCAAAACCAACCTCCTGAAGGTTGGCGAGGGCATTCTCATGCAAATCAGCCATACCAACAACCATACCAACCTTTTCCTTATCAACAGTTCCAGCAGAATCAACCACAAAATTCATATTTTTAGTCATCACAGCCTGCACCACAACTAACCCAACCAAAACAACTCCAGCTACCATCTAACCAACCTCCACCCATACCAACTCAATAACCATCCCAACCAATCTCCAATCCTAATAATAAAATGGAAAAACCCATGTATAACATTGAAGAAGGGCCATCATACTCAATCCTCACCCTTCAAAATATCCACTTAAGGTCTGGGAAAGTTCTACCAAAGGATTCTCCTGTTATCATAGAAAAACAAATTGAAAAACAGGATATTCATAGCATAGAAAAGCTACCAATAGACAATCAAATCCAGAGGAGTAAAACATTAAATATCCAAACACCTCCTTTTCCAGAAAGGTTGGTTAAAGAGAAATTACCAATCTCTCTTCCTGAGTTTGATGTCTTAGATGAATTAAGAAATGTCTGTGTGAATATTCCTTTATTGCAAGCTATTAAGGATATCCCAATCTATACAAAAGAAATTAAGGAATTATGTTCAAAGAAAATTAACAAAATAAGGAAAGATCCACTAACAATTCATGTAACTGGAAATCTAGCAGGCCTAATGTCAAATACCATTTCAATAGAAAAATATGTTGACCCATGAATTCTAATGGTAACCATAACAATCAACAATTTTTCAATCTCTAAAGCATTAATTGGCTTAGGAGCAGCTATCAATGTGATGACATTAGAGACAATGAGACATTTGAATCTGCAAAATCTTCAACCAACCAATACGGTCTTAGAATTAGTTCATAGATCTAAAGTAGTTCTTGAAGTTATACTTGAAGATATCATATTTTCTTTGGATTCTTAGGAGTATCCAATAGATTTCATGGTCCTTTATCCAAAATCTAATCTAGGAGGCCATCCATTGATCCTTGGAAGACCTTGGTTGGCCATAGCAGATGCTTTCATTGGTTGTAGAACATGGAATATGATTATCTCACATGGAACTGAAAGAAAACAAATCACACTTTATCCTCCTGCTAAAAACCCTTATGTAATAGATCAATTACCTTGGCTTGATGAAACAAAGCAACAACAGGAAGAAGTAATTCAACCTATATTAAGTATTAATCAAGCCTTTGATTTTAGGGAGGAAAACAATGAAGATCTATTAGACTATTTTATTTCTGAACCAGATATCTCAGAAGAATTAAGAGACACAAAATGCATTGTTGTAGATGAGATCTTAGGACAAACTATTCAAGAAAATTGCACAATTCATTGTTTAGAGTCAACATTTAATGACATTTTTCCAGTTACCTATATGGAAAATACTCAAAGCAAGATAATTGACATTAGTCCAAGGAAACACTTGAAAATTAGCAAAAATTTTGAACCATCACAGGAAGAACAATTAATTGCACTATTGAAGAAACATCATAAAGCATTTGCTTGGGAATATAATGATATGCAGGGGATTCATCTTGAAACATGCACTCATCATATCTACACAGATGATAACATAATACCACTCGGACAACCACAACAAAGAATGAATCCAATATTGAAAGAGGTAGTCAAAGAAGAATTACAAAATTTTTTGAAGGTAGGATTCATCTACAATATCTTTGACAATCAATGGGTTTCTACATTAGTTGTTGTACCTAAAAAAAATGGGAAATGGAGAATTTGTATATATTATAAAGAATTGAACAAAGAAACACTTAGCGATCATTTTCTGTTACCATTCAAAGGTCAAGTCTTAGATTCACTAGCTGGGAAAAAATATTTTTCCTTCCTAGATGGATTTAGTGGCTATAACCAAATCAATATAGGATTAGAGGATCAAGACAAAACTAATTTTACATTCCCATGGTGTACATATGCTTATAAGGTATTACCTTTTGGTTTATGTAATGCTCCAACTACTTTTCAAAGAGTAGTCCTGGCCATTTTTTCCGATTTAGTACATGAATGTGTAGAGGTATATATGGATGATTTCTCCATGCATGGTGATTCTTTTGACAAATCCTTGAAAAACTTAGAAAAATTCCCAATAAGATGCATAGAAACAAATTTGTCTCTTAGCAATAAAAAATGTTTTATGATGTTAACTGAAGGAGTAGTATTAGGTCATCATATTTCATCATCAGGAATAACAGTGGATCCTGCAAAAATACAAATCATTGTAAATCTACCAGAGCCAATCAGCCAAAAAGATGTGAGAAGTTTTCTTGGATATGTAGTCTATTACAGAAGATTCATTGAAAATATTAGTAAAATAGCTTTGCCATTATTCAAATTACTTGCAAAAGATATACATTTTAATTGGAATACTAATTGTCAAAATTCCTTTCAGAAGCTCAAAGACAAGCTATCAACAACACCTATATTAAGAGGGCCTAATTGGGCTTTGACATTTCACATCTCTACAGATGCATCAGATACTGCAATAGGGGCATCATTGTGTCAAAAGAAAAATGTTATGACTTATGCTATTTACTTCATTAGTAAAAATCTAACCCCTGTAGAGTTGAATTACACAGCCATAGAGAAAGAAATGTTGACAACAGTACATGCTGTGAATAAATTTCGTCGCTACATCACTGGTTATGAAGTCTTTATCCATACATATCATTATACCATAAAATATCTCATGAAAAAACCTATTACTAATGGCAGGATAACAAGATGGTTATTATTGATGCAGGAATTCAACATCACAGTCTTGAATAGACCTGGAAAGGAAAATCAAATAGTTGATTTCCTATCTCGATTGAAAACCCCTGGTGATATTGTTCATGTCTCAGATAATTTTTCTGATGAGCACCTATTTTCAATTTCAGTTATAACTCCATGGTATGCTAATATAGCCAACTATTTATCATCAGGAATGTTACCTTCATCTGTCACATCCAAAGAAAAGAAAAATATAATTAAACAAAGTGCTAGATACACATGGATTGATGGAGATCCCTTTTATACATGATATGACCTCATAACTAGAAGATGTGTAAGACAAGATGAGATTTTAGAAATACTAAAATCTTGCCATGATGAACTTTGTGGTGGTCATTTTGCAGATAAGAGGACAACATACAAAATACTCAATCTAGGGTATTATTGGCCATCCATCTTCAAAGATTCCAAGAAATATGTCTGAAGTTGTGATAGCTGCCAAAGCATGGGAAAGCCACTTCCAACCGATGAGATACCTCTCAAACGATAAGTTCACATTGAGCCATTTGAAAGATGGGCTCTTGATTTCATTGGTCTGATAAATCCACCATCCAAAGGGAAGCAATACATATTAGTATGTACCGATTATGTTACAAAGTGGGTGGAAGCCAAATCATTAGTGAGAGCTATAGAATAGTCAGTGGTCAACTTCCTCTTTGAAGAAATATTTGTCATATTTGGAGTACCTCAGGAGATTGTAACAGACCAAGGAGAACAGTTTACTTCTAAAATGGTGAGAGACTTAGAAAACAAGTATCGGATCAAGCATCAGAAATCTACACCCTATCATCCACAAGCAAATGGACAGGTGGAATCTACTAACAAAATTTTAGAAGAAATAATGACCAAGATAGTCCGAACACATAGAAAAGATTGGTCAGACAAGCTACAAGAAGCATTATGGGCATATAGAATGACCTATAAAAATAGTATTGGGTTCACTCCTTATCAACTGGTCTATGGTAAGCAAGTTTTGTTACCTATAGAATTTCAAATTCATACTTTTAAACTAGCAGCTAATTTAGGAATAGACCTTTCCGAAGCAAAAAAAGAGAGGATCATGCAATTAAATCAATTGGATGAGATGAGACACACAGCGGTTGAAGACAACACTTTCATACAACAACAAAGGGAACATTGGCATGCTAAGTATATCAACAAGAAACAATTCAAAGAAGGAGACTGGGCTTTGTTATTCGATTCAAAATTCAAATATTTCAGGGCTAAATTTACAACTCATTGGCTTGGTCCATATGAGATTGCAGAAGTATATGACAATGGCTCAGTCAAACTATAAACAATAGATGATGAGGCAAGCTCATTCATAGTCAATGGACATAGGCTAAAGCTCTACAATAAGCCTATAAACAAGGAAGACTTTCTACAAAAGATATCTCAATAGAATAAGATGGAAGTATTAGAGAGATAAAATCACGTGTCTCCTTCACATTCTTCTTAAAAAATATATAAAAAATAAAAATAAAACTAAAAATAAAAAGAAGAAAAAAAAAGAGAAAAAGAAAAAAGGGAGTTTAGTTGTGAAAATCAGGGAAACTGGCACAATATAAACTCGAATTTTGATTGGAAAGCCAAGTAACATCGGCCAACCAAAATTCTTTAAAAAAATATACAATAATTTTCATCATTAACTTCTAGTTTCATTTTTCAACTTCAAAAGTTTTACAAACATTATCTCTGAGACTTGAGGACAAGTCAATAAATAAGGCTGAGGGGGATAAGGTATATATTTTGAAAAACTTTCAAGCATTCTACAGATGAGAACATGCATCAAAAGAAAGGGAATTTTCAATTAGCAGAGGGACCTAAAAGTATCCATTTCAATTCAGCATAGGGACCTGAGGAAGATATCCATTTCAATTAGCAGACGAACCTGAAAGTATCCATTCAATTTAGAAGAGGGACCTAAAGAAGATATCAATTCCATTTAGTAGAGGGACCTGAGGAAAATATCAATTCCAATCAGCAAGAGACCTGAGAAGAAAATCAATTCCAATCAGGAGAGGGACCTGAGATACTAAGCAAAAGAAATACAAGAGGAAGTTGAGGACTTACAACAACATTCCATCGAGCTTCAGTCAAGCAAGACACAATGAGCAAACAAGTTATTATATATTTTCCTTTTTAATGATTTAAATTTGAGAAATCTTCCTAAGATAAGAAATGATAAATATCCTATCTTTCCTTTCCCCTACA